>OY787676.1:7931700-8110828 GCA_963678985.1 Spisula subtruncata
GAACAACGAAATCCACGAAATTTAATCCCCCACAAAAACCAATGATATACAGTATATCAGGAATGGTAACGGCTTGGGTAGTACCATTCACAGTGTGTAGAATCATGTGATCAAATTATTTGAAATGAATACCGTTTTACACTCAAAACATTTACGATTTCGTCCGCTTATGGTGAGTTTTTTCTTGATTATAGTGATCGTGCACTTTATATGAATATATTACACAGCCTAAAGAACATCTCGTTTATGTAGGAACACTAGACAATTACTAATTTTGCTCTATCTTTAGCTGTTGTTAACTGATGCTCGACCAAATTATTACACTCTATGGAAAATGCATTTGGTCGAGCATCAATTAAAAACAGCTAAAGATAGAGCGAACTCGGTACTTGCCCGGTATTCTTACATATACGGGATGTACTTTAGGTTATATAATATAACCATATTAAATGCACGATCGTTATAATCAAGAAAAAAAAACTAACTGTTAGCAGACGAAATTGCAATAATTTTGAGTGTAAAACCGCATTCATTTGATCTCATGATTCTACACTCTGATTCAAATAATGGCAACATTCTATTAACCTGAGTCACATGACGTCAGTAATGTCCGAGGGGTCCTAATTGATATTGGCACTGTATTGGGGAGACTATTCGAAGTTTACTATTCACAAATGTTTTATCACTTATTACAATTATAGGGAGACAATAAGAATTAAAATGTAACACACTTGGTACATAATCAGTTAAATATCAAAACACAAACACAGCAGTACATTATAACTTTTATGCAATACAGTACTACCTATGACACAAATTAGGACATTATATTACATTACAGGTACAAATCAATCTATTAGTATTATAAATATGATTACATCAGAAATATTTTAAGAATTTGTCTGAACAGATCGACAGATAATCATTATAGTTAAACCAGAAAACTTCAGTCTATATTATGATACATATAACGCTATAACAAGGGTTGAGATGTCATCAGAAAATTAAGATATATCCCCAATACAGGAGGGTGATCAGTTAATACCTACTGACAGTCAGTCACATGGAAGGCCACAAGAGATATGAGGCCCATCAATATGTCCAATCGATTTATAATCAGATGACAATTGTTCAAAGACTTTCAGGAAGTCAACTAATTAAATGTTTTAAAAGCCACTGACCAATGAAAACATGTTTTACAAACTATTGACCAATGAAAACATGTTTTACAAACCATTGACCAATGAAAACATGTTTAACAAACCAATAACCAATGAAAATATGTTTTACCAACCATTGACCAATGAACACATGCTTTACCAACCATCAACCCATGAAAACATGTTTACAAACCATTGACCCATGAAAACATGTTTACAAACCATCGATCCATGAAAACATGTTTTATCAACCATTGACCAATGAAAACATGTTTTACAAACCATCGACCCATGAAAACATGTTTACAAACCATCAACCCATGAAAACATGTTTTACAAACCATCGACCCATGAAAACTTGTTTTACCAACCATCGACCCATTAAAACATGTTTTACAAACCATCATCCATGAAAACATGTTTTACAAACCATTAACCCATGAAAACATGTTTTACAAGCCATCATCCCATGAAAACATGTTTTACAAGCCATCATCCCATGAAAACATGTTTTACAAACCATTGACCAATGAAAACATGTTTAACCAGCCATCATCAAATGAAAACATGTTTTACAAACCATTGACCAATGAAAACAAGTTTAACCAGCTAATAACCAATGAAAACATGTTTTACAAGCCAGCTAATAACCAATGAAAACATGTTTTACAAGCCATCATCCCATGAAAACATGTTTTACAAACCATCATCACATGAAAACATGTTTTACAAACCATTGACCAATGAAAACATGTTTAACCAGCCATCATCAAATGAAAACATGTTTTACAAACCATTGACCAATGAAAACAAGTTTAACCAACTAATAACCAATGAAAACATGTTTTACAAGCCATCATCCCATGAAAACATGTTTTACAAACCATCATCCCATGAAAACATGTTTTACAACCATTGACTTATTGGCTTATGAGGTGTCCCATGATTCTAAGCACATTCACAGAGATCAAGCCACCAGGCAGATTGGTACGTGATAAATGTTGCTTGTCAGCTCACCAACCATATATCAAAATAGACCACTAACTGACAGAAGCCAAACCTTCAACTTCCAAAAACATTAGTTTTACAAAAAATCATCCAGTCTTTGAGGACATAAAAAATAAGTGACAAGTTGTGGAACAGGTGACATCCAACCCAAATGTTCTGGGCCTCTCTTTGACAATATTCAAGTTAACACACATTGATACCATGGGTTGATGAATAGCTTCAATTTATTGCCAATAGTTTTATCTACACTCAAAGTAAAGTATGCCGCTTAAGAACAGTTTAAATGCAAACGAATGTATCTTGTATTTTGCTATCCAAATTGTTACATTATTATTACATTTAAATGTGCTCCATGTAAAATCATTATAATATACCCGATTAGTTTGAAGATAGCATTAAAGGGTTATGCTTTAAATCACCCCCTTGTGTAATAGTTCCTTTACTTAAATAGACAAATTGAACTTAAATAGACAAATTAAATAACTTCGCATCCAAAGAATATATCCCTAATTTGCTTTTAATGGATTCTCAAATAAAATTCAGAAATAACGTTTTACCAATTTCAAAAAGTACAAAATGATTTCATCTGAATGTTATTTTAATTTTTGCATTTTGAAATAATTAACATATTCCTATATTCCTAGCCTGTCCCTTTAAATATCATCAATGACTAAATAAATCATAATTTGAAACAGCAAATCATTAAGGGCTTTTTAAAATATTAGGGGGGTAAAACAATCAAAGACAGGCGGCACACATAAAATACTAACTGGACTAGATAAGTTGGCAGTTAATTTGATACCCATGAAGACCAGTCCAGATAACTTCCCGATGGATAAACATGACGAAAATTTAATGCTTTGTTCTTTTGAAGGTTTTGAACAGTGTTGAAAATTTAAGAACAACAAAAAAGGAAAAATTACACTTGGACTTAAGAGAGATCTAAAGAATTGTGATAATTTTAATTAAATTTCAATTAAATTAAATGGTAAAAAGTCTTGTCAATCATTCAAACAGTTATCAATTATGATGTGATATTTAATGGTACTAGTAATTGACATTTCCAATGATAAAATCAAAGACAAAGACAAATTAGTGAGAGGTTAAAAAAGATCTTATTTAATATTAAGACTGGTCATTGGCAAATGAAAAAGTTATATTTCGTCATTTTGACATAAATTATGTACATGTAGCATTTTTTAATAGTATCACATGATACCCAGATTAGATAAATGACATGCAAGAATAGCATGACTCTTATATGCATGCATATTTCTAAGTTATAAAATACATCAAAGAGTATGAAACTAATGTTCGTGTTTTATGTGCTTTATAGGGAAATCTTGCGGTAATTAAGAAATAAAGAACTGACGTCTTTCAGTGAGTCAGACAATGTAATAGAATTAACATATTCACTAATTATGGATTATGGATTAACTGAATTAATGACGGTGGATTAAGATTAAAGTCGGAAGAATATTAACCTTGTTCTGCAGTAACTGTTATAGAATAGAACAGAACAGAAAAAGTGGCAAGATCTTTTGTTACGAAAGTGGGCTAGTCAGCACACAGTGTGTTAAGCTGATTAAAAACTATTTACTTGTATTTTCTGCTCAAGTTGTTAAGGGTGGCTGGATTTGACCAGTGTGACACTGACCACGGTCTGACCATACGTAGGTACGCCATTAGGAAACTGGACTGTGGACTTTTAACGCACAATGACTGTCACCTGTGAGTGTGGGACGATATTATATTAAACCTTAACAACAATAAACGCACACTCGGACATTACTGTAAGAAAATATTTGTTTTTAATATTAATGCAACATCAAAAGGAACGGCTAAGACTATAATATTTCAAGTGTAGAAGATAATAGAATATAACATGTATATAACCTGCATATTGTGATAAGAGTTGAATAATATTATGAAATCCCGTGGACAGCTTGAAACTACATGTATATTACAGTGTTCAAAGGAAGGTATAGGGTTTGAATAGGAGTTATGAATTATTGTTGGGACTCAATCTCACTTTAAAAATTATAATACTTATAATTAATATGTTGGACTTTTAAGAAATTATGTTGTTTTTGTAGTAAAAAGGAGCTACTAACTAACAACATAAAAATATCGAAGGAAACATATTCAGGGTGTCAAGTTTAAAAGCAAAGTAAAAATTACAATAATAATACTGACAGTAAAAGAAAATTGACTGTAGACAAATATTAACACAGGTAACCCAGACACCTGTACAAGTGCTAATTAAGAACAGTTCTATCAAATTTGAAGAAATCTACAAAATTTCAAAGCAATATTTTGAGGAACTACAGAAAGGAAACAAAGAATTCACAAAGACATCAAGATGAATGAAGCACAGAAATCCGTGTTACAGAGACATTATAAACAGTTAGCTGATGATTTAATGATGACAGAAGAACTAATGGCTAACCTGTACCAGAGGAAAGTATTTGAACGGAATATGATTGAAACAATTAAGGTAAGGGATATCTTATACCAAGTCTCACTTGACCAAAATGTAATTCTGGACCAGTCTTCTCAAAGAGAAAACTGAAATATTTAGACTAAAGTTAAACAAATAGAATTGCCCATATTTTGCAAGAAACTAAAAATTATAAGATTTTGAGAAAATTTTCCCTTAAATTCTTTGTGAATACCGCCCCTGCTCTCAATTATAGAAACCATTAACCATTTGGAAAGGTTGAATCACCCCTTACCATTATGTTTTTTTATTAATTAAGCAAATAGAATTTTAACAATTTTAACAATATCACATTTGGACATGAGTTATTTTTGAATGTTTGAAGGTTAATAGTTTAAGTTCTATCATGTCTTATTCAATTCACATTTAACATATTCAAACATCAGTTATCAGATGGCTGTGGCCATGATGTAGTGCACTGTGTAGTTACTGTGCGGTACGGGTTCAAATAAATCCCAGCTTTATTTCCTGGTAATAGCAGGTCAAATCCTTCCATGACAATTGACTATGCCATAATTATTTCCTACATATGTTGAAAAGTTACTGATTCCTGATGCTATGGAAGGGTTAGCAAGTACAACAGGATAAGGTCCAGGAAAACAGGTTAGGAGCTGTGAATCAGCATCCCATATGAACCTGAAAAACTGTTAAAGAATAGCATTAATCCTGAATAGCAAACATAAAAGAACTGACACAAAATTTCAGGACGAGTTAGGCATATCAGCCACCATATATACATGAAAAACTGTTGAGAAACATCATTAATCCTGCATAAACAAACATAAAAGAACTGACTCAAAATTTGTAACATCTTCCATTTCAGGCAGAGAGAACACAAACAGAGCAGGTATACAAGATGTTAGCAATGTTACCGAAGAGAGGACCAGATGCATTTGATGTATTTGTTGACATTATAAAACCAGACTACCCCTGGCTGGCCTCAACATTGGAGATGAATCTGAAGTATGAAGTGGACTCCCATACTTTAAGTCATCAGAACTCACTCTCTCAATTACCATGTACTTGTGGTAGCAACAGTATAATCAAGTCAGATCAACAATTAGATGGTTAGTTTAATGAAAGTTAACCTATTTCTTATTTTTCTTCCTCACTTTCGTAATGTTTGTTGTTGTTTTCCTTTTTCTTCTTTTACTTCTTTGTTGTTGTTTTTCTTCTTTTTTCTCCATCTTTTTCTACAACTTTTCCTTCTTTCACTTCTTTTTCTTCTTCTATTTCTTTTTCTACAACTTTTTTCATTTTTCTTCTTTATCTTCCTCCTCTTTTTCTTCTTTCTTCTTCTACATGTCATCTTCTTTAGTTGTTTATATCTTTAGTTTGAATGTGGTGATGATAGAACAGCACTGTTTCTGTTGGTTGGGACGTTAAAAGTGTGCAAAAAAATATTGAAATTTCATCAAAAATCTGATTCAGACCCTCTCATTTACTTAAAGCTTTGCATTATTGTGTTTGTTTTCAGCACCTGTATGTTTTATTTACACTCAAGAATTACAAAATGTGGCCATAATTTCTAGTTTAAAATGAACTCTTCTATGATTCCAGGTTTGACACCACGTGAGTGTCCGGCAGATGCTGATATTAAGACAAAGGTTTCCACGTTCATCCACAAACAGTTTGGTCAAAGTAAGAGAATATCACAACAAGATAAGAAAGTCATGGAGAAATGGTTGTCTGACCAGCTACAAACTGAAAGAAAAACAACAGTGTAAGATTATTGTTTTCAAAAATTCGAAGTTGAAAAAAACCAAGCATAATTATACTAAGTCTTTATTTGCCAGTCAGCTTTTGTGCTTAAACATGGCCAACATAATTATGAGTGTTTCCACTCTGATTTGAAACCAAGTAGTCAGATTAGACAGCAAGCTCCCTAACCACTAAGCTACGAAGGCACCTGTAATCTTTCCCTGATTAGGTTCCATTTATAACAACATAGTGAATTCTCTAGTTTTAAATGCTTCTAGCAGTTGAGAGACATTTGGAGCCTGTTGCATTGCCAAGGCACTATAGAGCGCTTTTAGGTAGTGCTATACTATGTCTATGCAACAATCGCTACACCGAGCGAAAACATGTTTGCCTATACCATATCATTTCTTAACACTTTGCTAGGAGAAGGCAGTGTTGTTATTGCTTGCCATTATTAATTTGCTTTTGTTGTGGGATGTTTAACATTGAAACTGATTATTTGTCTGTTTGCTCGCCTGTCTGATTTGCTTTACTCTTTCTTTATGTATTTCTAGTAGTTAGATAAATGAAGTAATGCTGTAACTTAAGTCTTGAACTGACAACAGTCCATTCTACATTTTACAGGCTCAAAAAGACAACAGAAGAAGATGTCACTGATGCTGGTAGAAGTCCTTCACCTGATTTAACACACACAGACCTGAAGAGAGTGTTCAATAAAGTTAGGGATGAGAATCTAAGTGATCTTTTAAACAGTGAACATGCTAATAAAGCATTGGAAACTGAGAACACCGTAGGGTCTGATGAAATTGATGGTAGTGGTAGTACATGTAGTGTCAGAAGTGAAGAAACATTAGGTAAGACTGTTATACAACTAGAGGGAGAAATAGATAAACTCATAAACAGGATGAACCATATGGAAGGTATGATTACGCAATGCCATTATATCCTGGGTGATCCTGACAGAAAAGAGAAGTTACCTGGATTAATTAAAGATGCTAAATATGAGAGCAGACAGTTTGAAAAGGATTTGCACAAAGAGAGAGAAAAGTCTGAGAAAATGTTAAGTGAACTTTATGACTATTGTAAATCTATAAATAAACTCGAGAATTCAAGGCAACAACAGAGGAGTGACATTGAAAAGCTAAACGAAGAAATAGATGTGATAAAAGGAGAGAATGCAGTATTACAGTTACGGTGTAAAACAATGGAAGAAGCAAACATGAGACATATCGAGAAGGAGAAAACATTGCAGAACTTAAGGAAAATGGTAGATGATTTGAAAAGTAGTCATACGAATCTAGCCGATGAAAATGCAAACTATAGAAATGCTAATTTTGGAACTGGAAAGACAAATAGAAAGGTTGGACGAAGCAATGTTGGCAGTTTAAGAAGAGGTTCCACCGTTGACAGTGTTGGTATAACCAATAGTGTAAGAAAGCCAGGTACCAAACCAATGATGTTTACAAACACTAGGAGAACAAAACCTTTAGGGAGCCGATATTAGGGAGCCAATATTAAGGAACATAAAGATACAAACTCGATTAGAGACAATGAAACAAATGGCAAAGCTGAAGCTTACAGCAAACATTCATTACAATACTGAAAATATCAGTTAAACACTTTGAAGAATTGATTATTTATTCCATAGAATCATAGTCATCTTAATGTTTGTCAATTGTTTGATTAATAAATATATTGCTGGCTTATAATGAGAAGCTTGTAAGTACAAAATCAATATTTTTAGAAAAGAAGGAAAAATTCTGTCTGAAATTTACTCTTTACTTATGGAAAAACAAGCTTTTATAACTTCATTTTGGTCACAAGACAAGTTCCGATTTTCATGAAAATAGACTCATAAGAAGCACCTTATAATGCAGATTTCAAATATGTATGAGTCTTATAAGGTCGTAAGAAGTAGCTATGACCTTCTCATTCTAAGCCAGCGATATATCATTTGTTTCATTTATTCATTGTCAACTTATTGTGATAAATCTTATTTATTCCACTTCTATTGTTACAATTTGTATACACCTGATTTCCATTAATTCATCATGATCATTCTTTTTCATTTGCAAATTACAAAAAAATTGTCATAAAAACGGAAAATTCATTTCTTAACTTTGTCATAAGATAGGATTTTGTGTTCCCATGATAATAGAGCAAACCACTCGTGTGAAACAGCACTCACAAATGTTATTGATAACTGGATAAATGCACTGAACAATGGAAAACTAGTTGGAACACTTTTCCTGGACCTATCTAAGGCATTTGATTTAGTTAACCACAAAATACTACTAGAAAAACTACCCTTTTACCACCTCTCCCCACAAGCCATAACATGGATTAAATCATACCTGTCAGAAAGGTCACAGAAAGTAAATATTTCTGGAGTATTGTCTGAGCCAGCAGAAGTTGTCTCAGGAGTACCACAGGGCTCAGTTCTTGGACCCCTTTTATTCATTATATATATCAATGATCTACACCATCATGTAAAAATGTCAAATGCTGACATGTTTGCTGATGACACTTCTTTGACTGCTATTGGAAATACAGCACAGGATGTTAACGATAATCTTCAAACAGATCTTGATAATGTTAGCACATGGTGCAACCATAATGCAATGGTATTAAATGCACAAAAATCTAAAGCTATGAATATATCAACGAAAAATACCAAATCAGAAAACTCAACACCATTTACTCTGCACCTTCAAGACCAAAAAATAGAATTTACAGACACTGAAAAATTACTAGGAATCTATGTAGACAACAATCTTAAATGGAAAACTCATGTTCAAACAACTATAAAAAAGTGCAATTCACAACTTTACTTACTTCTTAGAATTAAACAGTATCTGAATCTTCACTCTAGGAAACTCTTTTTTAATGCTTACATACTGCCACATTTGGATTATTGCTGTACAATTTGGGGGAACTGCAGCAATGAGCTGCTCTCAGAAGTCATCAAGTTTCAAAAAAGAGCTGCTAGAATAATCCTAGACAAAAGTTTTGACACACCCTCAAGTGAATTATTCAAAGAACTAAATTGGATGACCTTCGACCAACGTATAAAATACAAAAAAGCAATTCTCATGTATAAATCTATAAAGGAACCAACCTTTCCAGTGTATATGGTAAATAAATTCCAAACATTAAATGATAGACATAACCTAAATCTTAGATCCGTACAAGATGAAAAACTCATTATACCAAAACCTAAAACAGAATTCTTCAGAAAATCTCTCACTTACTCAGGTCCAAAAATATGGAATGACATACCTATATATATCAGAAATGCGGATAGCCAGAATAAGTTTCAATCTGCTTATATCAAATGGCAATTCTCTAATTAAAATAACAGTTATTCAAGTTCTTAAATGTAATTACTCCTGTAAAATATGATTTTGTAGATACTCCATAGCTATCCATTGTACTATTTGATACAGCATACTGTTTTATGTTTTTAACTATGTATCATATATTGTCTCTTTTGCATGATGTATCATATATTGTTTCTTTTCCATATTGAATTGTCAAGAACTGAATATTGCTTCATGAAAAACCATTCATGATCATAAATTA
Source organism: Spisula subtruncata (assembly GCA_963678985.1). NCBI lineage: Eukaryota > Metazoa > Mollusca > Bivalvia > Venerida > Mactridae > Spisula > Spisula subtruncata. Next base: position 7,941,652 of record OY787676.1, read on the forward strand.
ATTAATTTCTTGAACAAATCTGATTCTTGTTAATTTGATGTTTATGTATATAATGTTATCTATGTTTATTGTATATTCTTATGTAATTTGAAAATGTTGAGGCCCACATGGAAGATCGGGAAACTGAATGTGTCAGCCTCGTTAAATAAAGACGTTACTTACTTACTTACTTACTTACTTACTTACTAATGTCATTATACATTTTCTGTAATGTTGTTATATTTATTGTTGTTATTGAATAAAGAATTTTTGTTGACATGTGGCTTTTTTTTCATTTTACAGTATACATTTGTAGAGTGTATTAGTCTGTACAATAGCAAGGGGAGATAACAAATTTACCACCAGTTGACAGACAAATTGAGTTACTTCCCTTTTATAAATTCTAGCTAAATTTGAAGATATTTATGTAAAAGCCACCATATAGCGTAATGAATCAAGCATGGCTTCTAAGAAATACCAGATCACATAACATAAACATGTAAGGAAAGGAGTTTCTACAAACCAGCTTTGTTCAGTCACTTATTTCGACTATGAAAGTATCAAACCAATTGCAAGACTCCTCTCTTTAGCACATCAAGGAATTTTCTTACAATATACAGAAAAGTGAGAGATACAACCTTGTCAGACCAAACGGACAAAGTCACACAATTTTTTCTACTATTAAATGGTTTTATCGCACATTGGTGAGTGGTCAGTGAATTTCATAATACTTTCTGAATATATATATACATGTAATATTTTAATATGGATTAAATATTTCTTATTGTAATTTGCCAAATCGAGGATAAAGAAATAAAATTTGACCTGGCATAATACCACAATGCTGACATAATTGGCAGTAACAGAGCACTGTTCAATCCAGCAATCTGATTGGTCAAGCACATAATTAGCTATCACACCTATTCATGGAAATGAGCTAAGTTACAACACTTCTGATTGGCTACTGACTTTTCATGCTAAAAATAGAATCTTATGTCACCTGATACAAATATTTAACAGACTTGGCAGGTTCCAAATAGCAGAAATATAATCTTCAATATTGACACAATGTTTAAAAGTTACTTAATAATAGTTAGATTTCAAGTATTGAACTTTTACTGTACTTTTAAGGTTTCAGTATTAAATTGTTTGACTATAATCAGGTAGCCGAGGGCCTATATAGATATATGTATGAATAAATCATACAATAGATATCGAACTTGAACAATCAAGTAAGACTTAATAGGGCAAGAAGGTTTCAACAAGGTTCTTAATTACACAGAATTAAATCAGTTTCTGCGAGCAAATTGTTTAGTGTCACTGTTTCTTTAGGTTTGTGTAATACTATGCACATGGTACAAGTACATAGTTTTCAAGTACACAGAATGCATAACCCCAATACATTCCACTTATAACAAAACTGTGTTCAGTGCTTATGTCCCTGTTTAACCCCTATCCATAAAAACAAGCAAAGCAATCAGGGGCCCTAATTATGTTGAAATTTGTGTTACATGGTTTGATAATGTACCAGTAATTTGTTTATGATGGTAAACAAGTATGCCAAGTTTTGAAAGCAATGCCTTTATCAACTTTAAAAATATTTGAATTAAACATAATTATGATTGTTACAAATGAGTCTTGCAATGTTTCATTGAAATCTGATCAATGATTACTGATAAATAGCGTGGACAAAATATAAAACTTGAAATAAATAAAGGGCAATTACTCTCAACATCACCCTGTCCCATAATCTTTTTAAAAAAATGTCATTTTCAATACATTAATTCAATGATTACGTAATTGTGATTCATTGTCATGTTACATTTAGGTTATTACTTCCAAGGTTGAATAAAAATAAAAATGAGATTATTATAAGAAAAACTGTCCCATATGATTCAATACTTCAATAGATACCCCAGTTTGCTAAGCTCATGGAAAGCGCATTGACGTCAATGCAGATTGCCTAGATTAATGTATTCACTGAACTGATCTAATAAAGGTAATATGTACCTACTTAACACCGTAGGTCTGGTCTATATTTAACTTCAACTTATATTCGGTACAAAGCCCCCCCCCCCCTCACCAAATCTCCTGCTCCGATACAATGAACTATGGTTGACATTTTTGAAAGTTAAACGCAGAATTGTCATAACTCTTGATTTAACCAGTCAAGTTACAACCATTTAGCACTCAACCTTAGATTTATAAATCAATATAATATATTGAAACCTTTGAATAAAACCAGGTCAAAGTAAATATTTTTGTAGAAGGATATACATCAGTTTGCCTGTCACATGGAAAACATCTTCAATGCCAAACAATCCAGGAGACAAAACCTGAAAGAAATTATTGAAATCGATACATAATAAATCTATATGAAGGAGTGCTTATGTTTGTTTAAACTACCGGGGCCAAGCAGTGAATTGCAAAATAAAATACCTAATTGACACATGATCAGAATGTAATGGTGCTCCTGTCATAAATTTTATAGCAGAATATTTTGCTTCCTGTTGGGCTTCCCGCTGGCTGTTATCAGTAAATGTTTTAAGGGAAATACCTGTAACCACAATAGGTAATAATAAACAAATAGATTTGAATATCAGACAGAGAAGAAAGCATTCAAAAGAAACAGCTGAGCACCGAAGGTATGAAATGAGACCTTACCAACCCATCAGCTTCTTTTAAAACAGGGGTATTACATTTCCCGAATAATCTGGAAATACGTATTTGCTGCATTAGGAAGAATTATCTTTTCTTCAAAGAATAAAAGTTATTTGATGAAAAATTAAAAGAATTGATATAGTTTAATATTTATTCTACTAACTGAGCTATCACAGCTAGCTTCTAAGCCCATGGATATATTGCTGGCTAAGAATGAGAAGTACTTACGACCTTACACAGTGTTTCCGCGAGAGTGCGTTTCTTGCGTTTTTGACGCATTTTATTTACATATGACGCAACTTAAAGCCAAACCTGCGTCCGTCGTGACGCAACTTAATTATTCAATCATAGAAATATGTTTCAAGTAAAAAAAGGCGATAATTAAATGTCAAATTAATTGCATAACGTCTTATTCCCATACCGTCGATACGCGAGATGTTTACAAATTTATCACTTCCGCTATGGTTGAGTGTAAAGTTCGGGCTCCGTACTAGTCCGTACGCTTAGCGTAGTATAAAATTTCGATACGCCGCGCATTAAACTAAAGTCTTAGTAACGTTGACGCATGCACATAAAATGTCCGTTAATGCAGACGAACCAAAACGGAAAAGGCAAAAACGCCTTTCAGACTTCTTTTCTGTGCCTGGCTCAATTCCTTTGGAAACAAATAAAGAGCCATGCGATGAATCCCAAAAGGAATCAACTGACGAAGCTCCAAAATCACCAAAAGAAGATCTAACAGGAAATGGTAAACAGCAGCGTGCAAAGCGAGAATTTAACTCAGTATGGCTTAAAAAAAATCCGTGGTTACAATTTGAAACCAATAAAATGACTTGTAAAGTATGTGTATCAGAGGGAAAAGACAACCCTTTCACGTCTGGTTATACAAACTTCAGACATTCAACCCTTCTTAGACATATTGCATCAAACCAGCATAAAGCAGCCTTAGAAGCACAATCCCTTCGTTCTACTATGAATAAACAAACTCTAAATGCAATCTCAAAGAAAAATGAAGCTGTTACTGGTGCCATGCGATGTGTTTACTGGCTTGGGAAGGAGCAAATTTCTACCACTAAGTACAAGTCCCTTCTTTATCTCCACACTATCCAGGGGTGTTCATTTCCAAGTGAATTACAGGTTAAATTTTACTATAAATTAACATGATATTGCACTACATGATAAATAATCAACATATTATTAAAAATTAAAACGAATACAACACTTTATTTTACCTTAGATCTGACTCTTGAATATCATAACATAAAAAAGTAGTAAAAAAGTAAAAAATTATGCTCAATAAATTATAATTCTATAAATATATTTTAAGTAAAGATCTAGTCTGTATTAACTTTAAAAACAATAACACTGCATGATAAATTTAATTCAAAACTAAGTAAATACAATAGAATGGAATGTATTATGTATACATGTATATAAATATCACATTTGTTGAATTGACAGAAAAGCAGATTGAAATCATTTTAAAACATATGTAAAGAAAATTAAACATTGTTTTTTCATTTGCAGGCTGGGGCTGCAACATACACATCTAACCAGGCAGCTGAAGAGATGCAAGATGCACTTTCAAGCGTTCTAAAAGAATCTATTAATGACAAACTGTACAATAGTCCCTATATTTCGATATTAGTTGATGAAAGTTGTGACATTTCTGTAATCAAAAAATTATTGCTTTATGCTAAAACTATTTCTAATGATTTTGAAGTTGCAACACATTTAGTAGAAAATGTTAGTATTACTGATGGCACTGCTCTCACTATATATAAAACTGTGGAACTTGTCCTTATGTCAAGAAACATCCCACTGAGCCGGGTCGTTGCAGTAGGGTCTGATGGGGCGTCTGTAATGACTGGGTCCAAAAATGGTTCTCCATACTTAATAGGGGTACATTGTATGGCACATAAATTGGCCTTATGCTCTAGCCAAGCAGCTGATAAAGTCCAATACTTAAAAGAGTATCAGCAGATATTATCTGATATATTTTACCATTTTAAAAGATCTGCTCTGCGTCGAGAAAAGGTAAGGGAAATACAGAGTATTTTGATTGAGCCTCAGCTGCAGTACAAAGAATTGCACAGTGTGCGTTGGTTTTCTATGTACAATGCCCTCAACACTGTATATCAAACATGGGGATCGCTTGCCACATACTTTGAAAGTCAAATGGAATCCAGCAATGACAGTAAATGTAAAGGTTTCTTTAAAAAGATGACAACATATACTTTCATTGCTGTGATACATCTTCTCATGGATGTTATTCCAAGAGTTACACAGCTCAGCCTATTCTTACAAAAGGAATGCATTGATTTAGCTATGATAAGGCCAACTGTTGATAGTGTTATTCAACAACTTACCTGGCTGAAAACAAATGATAGCCATTACATGTCAGAACTATTGTCAGTTACACCTGCTGAGAATATGAAAAAGTTTAAGGATGTCAAGGTCACTGACAGGCCAGTACTAAGGCAACAATTCAAGAAGGTTAGAGATGCCTTCTTAAGCAATCTTATCAGTGAAATTGAAAGAAGGTTCCCAGCAGATATAACTGACATAATTTCTAACATGGCAGTGTTAAGTCTCAGAGGTCTGTCACTTCTGTCAGCAGAAGAAAGACAGTCCTATGGGAAAAGCCAACTGCAGTCTTTGATTCAGCACTTTGGTAAAGCTGTTGGGAATAATGTACCCTTTATTGATGAGACTGAATCTTTGTTAGAATGGGAAAGGTGCAAATCTTTGGTTTTTCAGCAGAGATACCCCTGCAATACAATTCAGTCCATTTGGAAACTGCTGGTTGAAAACCATCCTGGTGCCTTTCCCAATCTAACAAAGCTTTCCACAGTTGCACTGCTTGCACCATTGCAGACTGCAACTGTGGAGAGGGGTTTCAGTATACAAAACAACATTAAAGTTTCATCTAGAAATAGATTGTCTGCTGTACGCCTAAACACCTTGATGCAAATATCTCTTGGTCCACCTGTGGCAGAATATGACTTTTCAAATGCAGTTAGTAGATGGAAACAAGCAAAACAAAGGAAACTGTATTGTTCCAAGGATGTCAGTATGCCACAGTGTGGAACAAGTAGAGAGTTTAATCAAGATGTTTAGGTTGAACACTTCATAAAAAAAAAGTTCATTTCTGAATGTTCTAGTTCTCAGTTGATGGAAAACAGACTCATACATGAATACGGTTTCAACCTTTATTGTCTTCTAGTCTTTTTTTCAAATTTTGCATATGACCCTTCAATACTGCTGATGACCCCCTGATTTTTTACCAGGGGGTCACAGATGACCCCTCAAAAATCCTGGCTCGCAGAAACACTGCTTACATGACTGATACATTTGTAAAATCAGCATCACAAAGCGCTTCTTATGAGCCTATTTTCATGAAAACATGAACTTGTCATGTTGGCCAAACTGAAGTTGAAAGAACTTGTTTTACCATAAGTAAAAACTTAAGTAATATCAGACAGTTGTTTCTTGTTTTCTCAAAATATCAATTTTGTACTAACAACTTTCTCATTCTAAGCCAGTGATGTATCTGGGCATTGACACATCCAGCTTCCAGTAAAAGCATTACAAAAATTGGTCATAATTGAGGCCCTCAATTGTATCCAAACTAATGTAGGAAATCATTCCATGCAGACTTATATAAGTTTTCCAATTACAATGTAAACATACTGGAACTAGTCTCATTGTCGATATGTTGTTCTGTATTAATTGTTGCTGTGGTCCGGAGGCGTACACCATCAATAAATCTTTAGTTGTCAATTTGTCATTGAGGTTCACATGAAAGATCAGGAAATACAATGTGTCAGCCTCGTTAAATAAAGGCGTTACTGACTTACTTAGTACTTACTATTGCCATTTAAGAGTCAATTGTCATAAAAAACATAAAAACATAAAACCATGAAATCAAATGATTATATTTTTCAGGACTTTGAATACAGTTTGAACTATCATCAACCTTTTGGTATTTTTTCCTAAACATACAAAGGTGTATTGACATAAAATAAAAGTAGACGAAAACGTTTTAAATACTTTTGATCGATTAAATATCATTAACCGCAAGAGGTCTAAATATAGTCTAAAATAGTTCCACTTGAAACAGTCAGAAGTCACATTACATTATTCTTGTGTCGTAAAACATATCAAGTTATCAGTTTATACAATTGTGGTGTTTTGGAGCAAAACGGTCGTAAATGATTCTTCATCAAAAACAGACATACACCACTTTAATACCAAAACTTGAATGGCGAGTATGTTAAAGTGAAATCATGGCAAGCCTTTGTAACATTTATATTTACTTAAGATCAGTAAAGTTAATTTATAGCTTTAATCGCTTAAGTGGCATTGAATGTGTTTCAATCATTTTTGATTTTCGATTATCTAAAGTTCTACAGTTACAGTTTTTAATGTCACACTAACTTTAAAGGCAGTAGGACAGGGGGGCAGTTTTGAATAATTATCGATCAGGTCCCCCTAATACCTGAAGGCCACAAATCAAATCCATTATGGCTCTAGCCCTCTGATCATTAGATGGCAAACTTTGGTCTAAATCTCTTTTCAGGAATCATAGATATTGCTGGCTTAGAATGAGAAGGTCATAACTACTACTTACAACCTATAAGACTCATCCATATCTAAATATCTGCATCATAAGGTGCTTCTTATAATAAGCCTTTTTTCGTGAAAATCGGAACTTGTCATGTTGACTAAAATGAAGTTGTAAAAGCTTGTTTTTCCATAGGTAAAGAGCAAATTTCAGAATGCTTTTTGTTGTTTCCTCAAAATATTGATTTTGTATTAACGACCTTCTCATTCAAATATGTTGGCGTCTGCATAATCTTTGAAATTGGATACAGAAATATTGTCATACCATGAAGCATCCAGGTGATTTGCAAGTAAAATCACACAAAATGTTTGTAGCACTTGTGTCTCAAAACACAGGTGAATGTGTCATTGATGAATATTTTTTACAGAAATTGAGTTTTTATATGTAGGTTAATAAATGAGGCTTTGGTTATATGAAGAATTCAAGATCTCAGGAGCAGCGAATGACATCACATAAAATCAATTCAACAAGTAATTTGTAAACTATCCAATTTGAAAGAGGAGCCCGAACTACCGTTAAATCAGTTATAGCCAGTTAAGCCTATTTAAACATAGTTTACCTGATGGACAAGCTAATGTTTACAATCATTATCAATTAACTTTGAACTTTAAAAACTTAGGCTTTGGCTTATGATGAGTACAAGAAATATTGATCTTACTAGGAAACAGCGAATGATATCACATAACTACATTCAATACTTAACTTTATGACAATAATGAAATAAAATTCATTCACCAGATTTCTAATGTTGAGGATGGGAACTATTTTGTTACAATTTTTATTTCATATTTGGCATGTCTTGATGACATGCTCAAATAAAATCTGCGAGTGAGTTCCACAACCTCTTTAACTCTAAAACTAGGCTAACAAAGCAATAATGGTGCCAAAAAACAATAGCAACGAAAGAACAAAGCGTAATAAAATTTCAAAATCAGTAGCTCCATTAAATTACAATATGTCTATATTATTCACAAATCTTAAAGGTAGCGTAGCATTGGTAATTTATGATGTTATATATTAATATTTCACATGTCGATGTTTAAACAGAAACCTTTATAATAATCAAATATCAGCATGAAATGATCGATATGCCTGAAAGATTGAAGATTTTGAACATTTCATAAAAGTCGTAACCTGCTGAATCAACAAACCCATTATTGACATAAGCTTTTCATATAGATAAAACATGTAGATTGATTATAGAAAAACGGTCAATATAGGACAAATATTAGCACTTACTAACGATTTCGACAAGAGGTTATGTACATACTTACCTGATAAAAGCATCGGACAATACGGCCTCCTGGTCTGCGGGTATTTAATTTATTGAATACCATATTATTCCTATTCGGTTTTATATCAGTGTCCTAGAAAGAAGTATCATCGATAAACAGGAATTTTTCAATCCCACCATATCTTTTACCTATTTGGTTTTATATCAGTGTCCTAGAAATTACTTTGTGAAAAAGTATCATCGATCGACAGGAACTTTTTCAATCTGGCAATATTTTTTACCAGAGATTTTCCCGCCTAACAGTTTGTCGATGGTTGTCAATGATTTTAATGAACAATGTGCTAAAGTTAAAGTTACAATGTTCCAAATGAGTACCAGATGGACAAAAACTGTAAGAGTAAAAGTTATGTACTGTGGCCAGTCAACGTTGATGTATAGTTAAAGATTACAGAGCAAAGCATTCTTGAGTCATTGAATGGATACCATTAATTTTGGTATACCGACCATCAAACCAACTGACAGTCTCACGGACCAAAGATCTGAGAATGAGGCCATGACTGTTATCACTAAAAGATCTGAACTGATCTTAATTGATCTTAATTGACATTGTCAAATTCGACTTTCTGTGCTATTTCTGATCACAAAAGTATTGTCAATATCCTAAAGAGATCAATGTTTGCCTGTTTACCTTAAAATGAAAGTTCAAAGGGACTGAATTCCTGTTGGTAGATTGCAAAATTTATCAAAAAGCTCTCTTAAAATCACATTTTTTTGGTTTACCCTACCTAATACATTTATATACAAATCTGGACTTATTCATCTAGAAGAAAAATAATTGCACACAGTCGCTTTATCAAATTTAAAACCCAAAAAGTCTATTGCGTGACTAACGCAATAAAATATATACACAACGTTGTGTCCCATAGAGCAGTGTATAAATGCCGAGAAAAGCAGTCATCTAATTAACGGACGGTAAAGCATGTTGGTACTTTTCTTCAATAGCCCCCTTGTTAATGTAAGTTGTAAGAATAACGTACATAGTACATAGTCTAGTGATTAAAACGTCTACAAAACATGTTTTTATCATCGAAATGGAGTTAAGTCCCTTTAAATCGAAGTTAAACACCAATCATACAATTACTTAGAACGAAACATGTACATATATAGCAACACTTAGTAACATAATACTCCCAAAGTGATTGAATTTCTCTATTTCACTTACTAATTGATTTAATTGTTTAATTAAAGTATCGAGACATATATTAACTTAACAAGATAAGACGTCAAACCTGACAGCCAATGACAAATAACAAAACATGAACCAAGTGCAGTGCAAACAAATCAAGATAACAAAACAATCAACATCTAATAATATTCATTGATTGAATTAAACTATACAATGATCTCTGGATATAATGCTTAAAACAATGAAATGCTACATAATAAATGCTGTATAATGAGTGCAGCATTTTTCTAAACTCTGATTGTAATGTTGTAGCTTGCTTTGACAGAAAATATATGAAACAGACATGACGGTTAACATCATTGCCTAGAAATGTGCCCAATTGCCATGTTAAGGACATGAGTTTGTTTATTATAGTGTCACCCCTATTGAAAAGGGCCAGAGTCAATTCTGACTTATGAGACACTTATGTATCTTTCATGCTTACAGTTACCTTTCTGAATCCCTGCTAGTAATGCTGGGTGCCTGGCAGAGATGGGCTTACGGTAACCATTCTTTAACTAGCTGGCGGCTTACCATCCAGTCTCATCAGTTCCAACCCCGCGTCCACCGAGATTCGAACCTTCATCCTCCCGCTTCCTAGGCAGACGCCCTTACCACTCGACCACAGTCGCAATTGTACGTACCCATTTTCCAATTACGCATTGAACGGCCATAACTCAACATTCTGATTAATTTAAAATTGCTAGAAAGGTTGACAACTGTAGCTCAAATACTTAAAAGAGATGCAAGTAAAATTTTATAAAATAATATGCAAATTCTGGTCGAATCTGATGCGAAATATGTTTGCATGCAACTGCATAAATTATGATGATTAACTAATATTCCTACAAAGTTTGATAACGAGTAATGAGTGACACAAACAACAATTTATCATTTCAAGGGCCACAACTCTACTAAAACATGCCACAAAATAAAAATATTTTGAAATGGAGTAACTAACAGACAAGACTGTGTTTCCCATCACATTATTTTTGGGGCATAAAACATTTCACAATCAGCAGTAATTTTTCTGCTCTAAATACATAAAGTATTAAACTTTAAGGTTCGTTGGAAGCCAGTGTGAAAAATGTTTAAGAATTTATTCCTCATATACCGGTAGCCACATCATGATTGAAAGAATATTTGAAGATTTCTAGGAAAAATACTCCCCTAAGTTTTGTGTTGAATATAATATTCAACACCCGTTCTAAGACTTTTTAAACCATTTAAAACTCTTTTCAAAATGGATTTCAATAAATCTTTTATACCGAGTTAAATAGAAATTTCATTTTTATTTGTATAAAATTACAGTGCACAATACATTTAATTATAGGTTATACAATTAGTGTAAAACCATATCACACAATACTTTTAAACATAAATTTACAAAGGCTAAAATTGATAATAAAAAATCTTAAGAAATCTTAAGAAATTTCTCCTCCAATGTCATAATGGCTTAGCTTTCTAACGGTGACGTGGTGATATACAAAACAAACAGATCATAATGACATGATTATATCTACAAACGACATGCTATTGGAACAAGTACGGTATCGAATTTTAAACTTTTTGGCAAGGATTGAATAGAATATAGATTTTTTTTATTCCAGGCTTAATGATTTGAATACACTGGAAGATAATGTTAGCTAAGCTGTTAGCTGTTAGTCAGTGTAGGCAAGCGAACGGTCGGGTCGGGACTAATAATCGGGGTGAACATTTTTAAAGTCCCAAAATAAAACGGAATTTTTCTTGTAGTGTATATGTAACATATTCGTGACATATTACACAGCAGTAGAATAACGTTCATTTACGGCATTTTAAAAGGATACTTACTGATCAACGAAGTGTACTTAAATCAACAGTGATAAAGTTTGAAGTTGTTTAAAGGCAGTAACGATTACTAGTTATTGAGTCAACCCGGGGACCAGGATATTGGATAATTAATTCGAAAGACTTTGAAATATACAGAAAAGGAAAATCAACAATACCAAACTGTTTATTAGTGACAACTGGAATTACAAAAAATAAGTCAACAAATATTTGACTAGAAAAAATAACAAATTGTTGTGTCAAAAGTTTTCTGGAACAATAAAAAAAATACTTACTCATAGATTTAAAGTGACAATATATAAAGAAACCAGTGAACTTCTATTATAAAGTGTAAGAAACCCCAGAAGGAAAATTCAGATTTTTTATATTTATATAAATGTTTCAATTATAAAGGAATCACGATGAATAAGACACAGAAGCGGTCCCTACAGATCCATGGTCCGGACATGGTTCGAGACCTCGACCTTACTGCAGACCTTGTAGCTAAATTCATACATCATGGAATCTTCAATGAAGACATGATTGAGGAAATGAAGGTATGGGATGGACATAATGTTTAAACTTTTGTTTTATTTCTCTTATTTTTAGTTAGTAACTTTTATACTCCCCTTGGCAGTGCTTTATTTGTAAAAAGATATGAGAAAATCAGAATGGCGGCACTCAACTTTACCAGCTGAGCACCGAACAACACAACAATTTAACACAACTACACGGAGCATAATTATAAACTAAACTACTGTATGACTTATTGGGAGACTAAACAATTCAACTTGTTAGACTTATTGTGAGCAAAAATACCTTTAATTTCAGTCACTGTATAACTTTTTATATACAATTCAATGCGAATGATTTCTCAATAAAATTGACTCTTTTAAACTAACCCACAGCATATAAACCAAATCACCGTGAGACTTATTAGGGGACTAAACAATTCAATTGCAAGCAGAAATACCTTTAATTTTGGTCACTGTATGACTTATTGGGAGACTATACAATTAAATGTGAATTACTTCTTGCGATAACCGGAAGTTGACTTTTAATACACCGTTTACCTGGGTACTGGAACACAGGGACTTGAACACTCAACTCCAAGCATAAAGCAGCTTTACTAGAATCACTCATAATACAATTGATAATAATCACAGTGAATAAAAAAGTCATGCACATGCAATTTCATAGTCTTCTAATAAGTCGGTCATACAGTGACCTGGCCCCAATCTTCTGAAGCATCTCAAGTTGGAATCTTAACTCAAATTGAGATTTTCTCAAATCAGAGTCAGAATTTTAGATAAATCTAAAGTTCCAGCTCATGACATGTAACTGTAATAAACACAAAATACCATTTCTGTTCATCGAGGCCAATTTTTAGTCCAGCCTTGTATGGACATTAAGACCCATATCAATATTTGAGAAAAGATCTTGATCAGATTGAGATGTTTAGGGAGATCGGGGCCTGAATTTTGTGCAGCATATTTTGTACAATTTTAAATGAACAGTTTGTGTAGGGGCACATACCAGACTGTTCTTGTTACTAATGGTCAAGCAAATGACCTGCAACAGGTCATACAAATCTGACGTTTACTAAATCAGGATTATAGAAGGAACGTCACAGAATATTCAATGTCTCAACTAAAACACGTAGCTTGAAAGCTGGGATTTAGATTTATAATTTCAATATCGGTCAAAGACAATTTATAGGTAATAATTCTATTGATCCCCTATCGTATGTGTACAGTCATTGTACTAGTAATAAGTTTAACCTCTGAACTATGAAATATTACCAAACATGACGAGAAAACGGCCGCAAAAGGTAAAAGATTAAACAACTTAAAAATTGAAAATGAATCAGATTAGCATACATGTACCCTTTTGTGGTCACAGTTGCTCCGGAGCTTACCACATACACTTAAAAATTGTTACGATAAAAAAAATTAGTAATAAAAATTCAATGTCATAGATTAAAAGTCAAGAAAAAAGGACATGACATTGTATGAGTAAAAAAAACCCAACCCATTCAATTTAATTTTTGACTTTCTTCGGTTGCTTCAAGTGAATTTCTGTTGATAATTGGTACAACCACTTAGTCTTTAATAATAAAATCAGAATACACATTTTGCCATTTTAGTGGCAGTAAAGGGTCATGCATGTCCCTTCTGAAATTTCCGACATCTACCCCCTTTTTTTAGCTAACCTGAGCACGGAGTGCTCACTGGTGAGCTTTTAGGATAGGTGGCTGTCCGGCGTCCGGCGTCGTCCGTCGTTGTCCGTCGTCGTCCGTCGTCGTCCGTCGTCGTCCGTCAACAATTCCTTTAAATGACTTCTTCTCCTAAACCAATTGATGGAATTTAACCAAATTTCACAGGAATGATCCTTGGGTGGTCCTCTTTCAAAGTTGTTAAAAAATTTCCGGTCTGTCGCATAACTAGGTCACACAGGCTAAAAATAGATTTTCACAAAGGAAACTTTATAAATCTTCTTCTCTGAAACCGTAAGGCCTAGAGCTTTCATATTTAGTATGTAGCACCACCTTGGGGTCCTCTGCAAAGATTGTTCAAATTATGTCCCTGGGGTCAAAATTGGCCCCGCCCCAGGGGCCCTTAGTTTTACATAGAGTTATATAGGGGAAACCTTAAAAAATCTTCTTCTCCAAAACCGCTTGGCCCAGGGCTTTCATATTTGGTATGAAGACTCAGCTAGAGGTCCTCTACAAAGATTGTTCAAATTATGTCCCTGGGGTCAAAATTGACCCCGTCCCGGGGGCCCTTAGTTTTAAATAGAGTTATATAGGGGAAACCTTTAAAAATCTTCTTCTCCGAAACCGCTTGGCCCAGGGCTTTCATATTTGGTATGTAGACTCAGCTAGAGGTCCTCTACAAAGATTGTTCAAATTATGCCCCTTAGGTCAATATTGGCCCCGCCCCGGGGGCCCTTAGTTTTACATAGAGTTATATAGGGGAAACCTTAAAAAATCTTCTTCTCCGAAATGGCTTGGCCCAGGGCTTTCATTTTTGGTACGTAGACTCAGCTAAAGGTCCTCTACAAAGATTGTTCAAATTATGCCCCCATGCTCAAAATTGGCCCCGCCCCGGGGGCCCTTAGTTTTACATAGAGTTATATAGAGAAAACCTTAAAAAATCTTCTTCTTCGAAATTGCTTGGCCCAGGGCTTTCATATTTGGTATATAGACTCAGCTAGAGGTCCTCTACAAAGATTGTTCAAATTATTCCCCTCGGGTCTAAATTGGCCCCACCCTGGGGGTCACCATTTTACCTAGACTTATATGGGGAAAACATATAAAAATCTTCTTGTCTATAACTAAAATGCCTAAGAGCTTTGATATTTGGTATGTAGCATCATCTAGTGGTCCCCTACCAAGATTGTGCAAATTATGCCCCTGGGGTCAAAATTGGCCCAACCCCGGGGGTCACCGTTTTACATAGACTTATATAGGGAAAACATATAAAAATCTTCTTGTCTAAAACTACACCGCATAGAGCTTTGATATTTGGTATGTAGCATCATCTAGTGGTCCTCTACCAAGATTTTTCAAATTATGCCCCTGGGGTCAAAATTGGCCCTACTCGGGGGTCACCGTTTTACATAGACTTATATATAGGGAAAACATATTAATATCTTCTTGCCTAAAACTACACTGCCTAGAATTTTGATTATTGGTATGTAGCATCATCTTGTGGTTTTCTACCAAGATGTTCAAATAATTCCTTTGGGTGAAAATTGTGCAGGGTTTATAATCAGGTGAGCGATATAGGGCCATCATGGCCCTCTTGTTATAAAGATTACAGGTATACATAAAAGTATTACTAGCAAATAAAGATTATGCCCAAATATATTCATCATTTGAAATCCGGCTCCCTAAACTTGACATGCGCATAACATTAATTTGCAAGAAAAATTTATACATGGCAAAATAATTAATACATTGGGCCCAATTTTTGCAGATATTTCACATGATTTATTATAAAGTCACATTTTGTTTGCAATATCAAATCACATTGATATGTGTCTCCCACAGGAAGGAAAATTCTTATTGGCACATACTCAGATCAGATCCATGAAGAAAATACTCATTGTCCTATTTGAATATGATCCATATTTTTGGTTTACATATTTTAAGATTTGTCATCAAACACTGAATATTTGTCATAACTGATTGGACGCATATCAAGAATTGAACATGATCAGTAAAAATCTATTTGACTTCAAAACCACCTATAATGTATCAATCTGTAAACAAATATATGTTGGGATTCAAAAACATCTATTCAATTACTCATGTTAAAGAGGAAAAATATATTGATGTCAAAGTTGACTGATCATATGCATTTAAATAGCAAATTAACATTTTTTAAAATACCATTCATGATTATTCATATTTCCAATAAAATGGAGTAATCTGACTTTCTTATCTAAGGTTCAATCATTCAATACAGCCTTTATTTGCCAGTCAGCTTTCTGGAGAAAAAATGGCAGGCACATGTGTGCCTCCAACCAGATTTGAACCTAGGTCACCAGATAAGACGGCAAGTGCAATAACCATGTACTGTACACAGATTGTGTTTACATGCCGTGGAGTCTGTTTTATACCTCCCCTCTATATTTGTTGGTTACAAGTAAGATTGGGTCCAACAATATCTCCAGTAATTACCTTGAAGTTAAATAAATGCAGGAGATAAGTGATTTAAATATTTGCCCATCCATTTTCAATAAAGTGGTTAACAGACATCTTCAACTTTGCATTGTAGTGTTTGACCCAAATTTGCCTATGCTCCATACTGGAGTGAACAGGTGAGTTGATCCAAATTTCAATATGAGTCGAGATTTTTTCATCCATCAGATATTTTGAGAGATTGGGGCCATGTAGTATATCGACGGTGCCGAACCGAAACCCTGTAACTAAATTTTGGCTTGAAAACTTTTTTTGCTGTATCTGCATCTGCTAGACGTTCCGCGCATTTCTGTCTTGTCGCCATCTAAGTATCGCGATTGGCTATTTAAATGGCGACAAGACAGAAATGCGGGGGACGTCTAGCAGATGCCCCAAAATTGAGTTACGGGGTTTTGGTTTGGCACCGTCAATATCACACTCATGATAACATTTTTTTATATATATGATTTGTATGAAAACATCATACAATTGAGATGATGCAGCCCCTGAATCATATGATAGTTAAGGGCTGCATCATCCCAAATGTTGTTTATTTTCATACAAATCATTATATTTTGTTATCATGATGCTTTTGCAACATGTTTCTAGGTATAACCATTAAACCCTAATATTTTGTCAATTTTTCAGAGCGTAAAACCAAGAAAAGAACAGATCCAAGAAATGTTGCTACGGTTACCCAGACGTGGTCCTAGAGCATTTGAGAAGTTCATACACTCTATACAAGACACATATCATTGGCTGGCCGATGATCTACGCAAAACACATCATAAACTCAGCCTCAAAAAAGGTATAGTCAAAATCTGCTAAATTATTATGAAAAATGATTAAGTCATCTTTTTCATAGGAATATTAGAGCTTTTTAAATTACCCCAAAGGTAATTCATAATTAAAATTTGTTACGTCATAATTTTTCAATGAAAATTATGTCATTATTTTTTCATGGAATATGACAGCTGTTTAAATTTTACCCCATGCATGTCATGATCATTGTTATGGGAAACCTGGAGGTTCTTTTATCAAATCTGGAAAGCCAAGTCTGGAAGAAACTTAATAGCATACATCTACAATTAATTGGAAGCATCAAATTTGACATTACCGTATTTCTTTTAGAATTTATCAGCATACAAATGTTAATTGAATTGAATTTAATGCCTTAGTATTCTAACATTGATCAGACAGACTTTCAGATGTCACATCTCTATAGGTGATATTCACTCCCTTCAAACTTTGTCAAAGGAGGTTTGCAAATATTACACTACTGGGTTTTGTTACAGGTTTTGTTAGCTGTAAACCTGCAGAGTTTTAAACAAAGTTTCAATAAAATCTAGACATTGTGAGAATATTCAATCGAAGTATGAAATTGATTTTATAAAAAATTTAAAATTCAAAATAGGTTTTGTAAGCTTATATATATAGACCTGTATAATAAAAGATCTTCAACAAAACCCACAGATAATGCGAGTATAATCAATCAAATATGAAATTGATTTTATAAAAATTAAAAAAAGGTTTTGTTAGCTGCAAAATACTTGCGCAATAAATAGAGTTTCAACAAAACCCACAGACGATGCGAGGACAATCAATGAAATATTGCATTGATTTTTAAAAAAATATATAAAATTCAAAAAATAAAAAATGCTTCGTACGTCAATCTACTCAATCTCCATTTTAAATGCCTTAAACCTATTTGTATAGAGGGGTATAGAATTATGATATTCAAACATGTATTTAAATAATCAAACATCAAGTGAGATGGAACATTGACTATGTACAATATATTTAACCGATAGTTTAAAGAATATACATCAATAGTTTATGTCAATAAACCCATAAGCTCTAGTCTCGCTATAATTGTCTATAGGTTCAAACATTTAAAATATTCCAATATTTATATTTATGTAATGTGCACTTTACGTAAGCTCCACTTGTCTTACTTAGCCAAGTTGATAAGGTATGCACTTTTACTTAGAATATCTTAGTTCAAAGCCCCCATTAGGCAGGTTACGTTCTTCTAGGACAATGGCATGGTTACATATTTGGTGAAGTTGTCAGTCATTGCTTGTGGAAGAAGATAACAGTATTTTTGTGAATAAACTCCAAGTCCATGAACATTGGTTAGGTCAACAAAATGTCAAAATCATATCACTTTTTTTCTACAAATGCATCAAAGCCAATGACCCTATAACATTCCAATAACTACCATTCAGTCAATGCCATTTTAATCTTTATTCTAAACCAAATCTTCCTTCAAAAAAACAGTGCATAAGGAAACAATAAGGTTTATTGAACCTTAAATTTCTTACAACACTTATGATACAATGACCAAAATCTTACATTAAATCTTAATAAGTATTTGTATATGATATTTATATATTATATCATATCTGAATGACAGGGAGTGTCCTCAGGATTAGTTCAAGATCAAGACTTCCTACCAGTTTATTCACACTGAATTTGTTGAAAATCATCTTTAACATTAATATTTTGTATACAGTTGATTTATTATGTCATATTTCAAACCATTTCCTTTGAGTTTAATGACACATAAATTGTTGAAAAACCGAACAATGGACGGACATGAACCAACTTCTTCACTTAAACTCTATAACCATAACTAAAGAATATACAAACACATGGTTTTAAAAGTTGGATTATCAACAAGACTTTCTCAGGGCTTATATGACTTTAATCTAATCTTTCACAAACCAACAAATATATCTTTTATTCACAAAACAAATGCAGGTATAATGTTTCATGTTTAAAACAAATAGTGTCCCAAAGACCTTTATTATTGCTCCAAGTATGTTCTTCACCTCAACGTTATATGTTTTGCGGGAACCAGGGGCCTAAGTATTCATCAACAATGAAAGACTAAAACTCAGACTTAAAATCTACAAAATTTATAATTCTTGCATTTATATTGAACCATGGTGTGCAATATTATCTGATTATTTGTTGTTCCCCACTTAATTATATCAAACCAATACATTATTATCAACATGAGAGCAAACAGAACATTTGACAATGTAAAGTCTAAGTCTGAGTTTAAGACTTACAATGATTGTGAATAAGGCCCATGGGCCTTAAAATATGTGCTTCCTTTTGTCCTTGCAAAGATAAAAAAAACAATGTTGTTCTTTTACATTTTTTCCAGGATCTGAGACAATCACAATGAAAGAGATGGTTGACATCAATGTGCATGAAAAGTTTGGACAAAGTAAGAGACTGAGTGAAGAAGACAAGAAAGAAATCAGAAAGTTTCTGTACAAACAGTTGAAGAGTCACGCTGACGAGTGCCTGCATTATGATATTGGTAATTCACGTAGAAACAGTATTCAGAGCGATGTCAGTGACTTTAATCAACAACACGATGAACACGCAGACAGTAATAAGAATGAATCCGTTCTCTTAAAACAAGTTTATGATATACTGAATGGACAGGTTGATTCTGATAGTGAAGATTCTGAAATTGAAGAAATCACTGTAGATATGATTGAACAGAAAGCTCATGAATTAAACAAGAAAGTTGAAGTTTTACAAAATGAAATCAAAGACTGTTACAGTGTTCTGGGTTTAGAAGATTATAAATATTCGCTACATGAAGTGCTGGAAACATATAAGGAGAAGAATCAGAATCAAGTTGCTGAGCTTGCAAAATTCCAAGAAAGGGTCGAAAAATTGAAAAAGCAAAAAGGTAAACTTGAAGATCAATTAGAAGTGAAGGAGAAGAAGCTACAGAAATACATAAACAATCTGGCAAACGAAGAACTGGAAAATGAAAGATCAAAAGTGATGTTAGACGAGTTAAGGTCCGAATGTGTTCGGCTTAATTCTATTCAAAGCAAACACATGGAGACGCACCATACATTACAGACACTTAAAAGTATGGTGAAAGATTTGAGACCAATGGTGAGAGAAAGTCATGAACAATTGTCACCACAATATGGCTTCGATGAAGTTGATGGTGGTGGGACGTTACATTTACCAAAACTTTCGAAACCTTTAGCTTCTCGCTCGAGTCGTGTACTGAGAAGGAGCACAGTACGGGACAGTACACATCACGATTATCCGCAACCAAAATCATTTGGCAGTTCATCAAACCCATGGAAATACTAAATTATACATTCTCACACATTTATTCATATCATATAAGTTTTGGATTTTAAAAAAGTTTATTTTTTCAGGAAAGGTTAACTAAAATTAAGTCACCAGCCTACCAAAAGTACATTTTATGAAAATTTAAATGAATTAAACATAAGTCCTTCAAAATGTTAAAATGTCAAACAAAGATTGAATTAATTAAGATTTGTAAATTTATTTGAAGGAATATTAATCTTTATAAAAAAGCTAATGCCAGATGGAAAATATTACAGAATAAAGCAACTATTTTTTCCATTATCTCTCATTAATTCACTATCATAAAATCCACTTAATTCATATTATTTGTACAGTAAAATGTTGAAACAAGGACCAACCACTAAGTCGTGTGAGACTCTTTTGAAGTATGGTTTTGTCATCACACTCCAGGTCTTTCTATAGAGACACTGAATAAGGGTAATGATACTTATGTTCTCAATATCAAGGTGGTCTTTTGGAGATGTTTTACTATATTTTCGTTACTTTTCGTAAAAGAAGAATTTGATCCGTAAGCATTAGTATTCTTCTTTTTGTATTGCGGGTACATTCAAAACGTAACAATCAGGTGTCGAAGGAAGGGAAGGTAGAAACAAGGGTTTAATTAATTATAATTTTTACCGATAGTTGTGAATGCTTTAAGGGACAGTTACAGTATTAGAGTTTGTGAAGGGAAGATCACCTATGCAAAATGCTTAATGGCAGTTCTAATGAATAAATGAACAATGTAACCTGTCATTCACCAATAAGTAGTCGGTGGGCACATTTGCATGGGAATACACACATGATCTCTCTAAAAGGGGTAAAATGTTACCTTATTGTTATAGGAAGTTATAGACATATTGGGACAGGAGAGGAATCAATGGAAGTGTTACTGAGGATCTTTTTTATATATTTTTTGGGGGCTTCACACATTGATTGTGCAATGGTATATAAAATGAAAGCCAAATGTTTTTTTGCCAAATATACATGTATAGTTGTGATAAATTTCAATCTGTGATAGAAGAAACGCAAGTGATAGATCTGGAGCCTGTTGCCTAAGGAAAGGGCTTGGTAGCACTTTCAATGGATTACCTCCCTTAATATATCGTAGCATGTTTTACAGAAGGGGAGGTATAATATTCAACAAGAAAGTCTTACCAAGCGCTTTTGTTAGCCAGTTGGTAAAGGGTTTAGTTATATGAGTAGAATTGTGATGAAAATATCTAATCTGTGATAATTAAATGCCAGAATAAGTAGATTCTTAGATGATCATCACTGCTCTTCCCCTTTATGACCCCTTTTGACCATTTACCCGTTATGAATATTTCTTAACTGTCAAAAAAGTACTTAAAAAATAATTTCGTTCTACTCACCAATTTTTTTTCATTAAAAAACTTGGATGATAACCTAAGCATCTATTTACGCTGGCCTAATATATAAAGTATGCATTCTGTGATAGAATTAAGTATGTGATATTCTATTTTGATTAACCCCTGTTTATTTTAAGTTAAGTTTTGTTGTATTTTGTATTTTTTTAAAGATTTTTTTTATTAAACTATAAAACAATTGGTGCCAAATTTATCTAAAAAAGTATTTATTATTTTATTGTATTTTTTTATCTCACGATTTTATTGAAACAAAAAGTTGTGCTAAAGGAAGAATTCTCTCCTTTGTAAACTGAATGAGATGCTGCCAAATTATTTTGACAGGTAAATAAGAAGGATTTTTAGCAAGGATGCTTTTTAATGTCTATCAAAAATGTTGCAAACAATAAGAATTCAACAGAAACAGTCTGTTCATTTTAACTTTGTGATAGAAATGAGGCCAACACTATGAAACAATTTTGTTTGTCTATGGTCCACAAACCTTAAATAATATTTGTTTAGGCATTTTGGTGTAGATTGCTTTGGCCTAAAAGAATTGCTTAACCTGTCCTTGCAAAAAGATTGCAATTATTGGGACCATAAACAAACAAATTTCTAAGCATGGCCTTGTGCATGTTTTGATGTATTGTTGTGGCTCATCATAGCCCAATGTTGTTACGGGTGTACTGCACTAACTTGTCAATGTGTTAGTACTTTTAGTTTAAATTAAAATAATTTTTTAGTTTTCTTATCTTAAAAAGGTTTTAATTTACACATTTATTGAATATTAACGCATGTTTACATACGAATTTCCAAACATAATAATTATTCAAATATTGGTTTCTTTAAATAGTATATAAGATAAGGATTTGTTTGCTAAGCTAAAATGACATTGCCATGTTAGTGAAGTACACCCAATAGTTCACAGACGATAAAACTAGCCGTCTTAAATTTCACAATCCTGATATAATTGACCGCGCCTTATTTGTTTGTCCGAAATTTTACAAATGGACCGATTGGATTGTATTCAACAAGCATGCATAAAATTTTAATGTTTTACAACCCCAACTAAACCAACTTTAATTAGTCAACTGAATTCTCGATTTTTACATCAGGGCATAAGGCCATAGTTAAATCTTGTTGAATATGTAGTGTGTTATGTTAGACGTCTAGGCTGCAAGGTCTGATTTGATACAATTGATCCATGTTCAGTCCATTCAAAGTTAATTGATAACGGTTGTAAACATCTCGTCCATGAAGTAAATTATGTTTATCTAGGTTTAACTGTGTATACATGAGGTAACAGTAATCCCCGCTATTCTTTCGAATGATTAGTATTACTTATTGAACTGACAGTATGGCCGTATATCGTCTGTGAACTATGTATATTTGTTGTTATTGTTTATTTGTTAAGTTTGATATCATACTAACTATCATCTTCATCAATATTTCATGTTTTACTAATTCCAGTATTATATCTACAAAATCAATATGCTGAAAAATATTTTATACAAAAAAAAATATTTAAAAAAATTCATAAACAAAAAATATCATAATTATGGAAAATATTTTACAACAACATATTTTTGTACTACAAAGGTAAGCTTTATGGCTGAATTTGGTGCCTTATTACATGTCCAGTTAGCTGATAAGCTGACAAACACAGTGCTAGAATGCTAACAGGCAAATTTATCTGAAAATATTGTATATAAATCGCAGGTGAAATCGTTGTTTCATCATTTTTTCAAACTGTGGAACTTAATAAATTTTGCAATTAAACTCAACATCAAGTTACTACAGTAAATTTATTAAAGTATTTAAATCTACAAAATAATATTTTTATTACATATGAAACTTAAAAGCACCCTACGCTCTCAAGAAGTTTAACGTTCAACTAAACTAATTCTAACGTTAAAATATTTATTAAAATATACCACATTCAAATTTTTTGAAAGTGTGGTATTATTCATAGTACAGATTGACGTCATAAGCTTAAATGCTCGTATATTTTTATTGAACTACTTTTCCATGTTTGAGGATTAAAGTTTATACTCATTTACATACTCGGTAATCTGCATTGAATAAAACGCAACCGGACAACTTTAACTGACGGATAGATTGCCAATGTATAGGATTAAGTCGTACTCAAATATATGCCAAAATTTAAAGCTTTCACTTTTATATTGTTTTGACAGATTTTAATATTTTTATATTATTATTAAAATGAATAAAAGAAGATCATCCTTTTTTGTTAACAAAATGAGTTAGAATGGTTCTCGGGGACACAATGTATATGTGTAGTTTGACAATGTTTACCTGAGTTTTAGAATATTCTGCAACGCTCCTTCGTCGATTGCAGAATGGTAATTACTGAGCAGCTGACTCACCTGACTTATCAGCTTAGGGCCTCAATTCACTCTAAAAAAAGTTGCAACGCCAAAAATTAAGGGTTAGAATCATGAAAATTTGCGCGAAACCTTGCTAAATAACTTGCAGAATGTTTATAAGTCACAGTTTAAATTTTTGTCAGATGATACACATTGCATTGTTATAGTTATTGTTGATTATGATACTGGAAGCAAGCACCATCAAGTGCCAAATAGTCGTAGTCTTAGACTCGGGGCTTTCACTAGGCTCCAAACATCCTGGAAAACCCAGGCAACACTCTGCCCCTGTACTCGCTACATCATTGAAGTAGCGATTTTGGGAGCAGAGTTAAACCGCTGGGTTTTATGGGATGGGCTCAAAAAGTGAAGAGTCAAAATGACTCCTGACTCTTAATTTACAAGGGTCACATCAAAATGTTGCAAGAAAATTTGCGTTATCAGTATAGTAAATTTGACTCTTCACCTTAAACTTTCAAGAGTCAAAATAAGACACTTTTGTCAAATTCAAGAGACAAAATGCAGTTTCAAGATTCAAATGAAAGCCCTGAGACTATATGTATATAAACAGATTGTTAAACCAGATTCCTGTGTGTCTTTTCTCTGTAAATACATGTGTTGTTTTGATATAACAGAAATTTGTGTGTGTTTTAGATCATTCTCTTTCTGGCCGCAAAGGTTCTCTTTCCACGTAACAGGGTTTGATGTAAAACAATTTCAGCTGCTTCTTTGCCAAAGCTAACTTCAGGGATGAGAAACTCAAAGACAAAAAACTTGTCTTTCACCAGCAAATATAAAATCTTGTCTGAGCTTAAGGAGGCATTCAATTTAAATGATCAAAGTTAAAGGGAATGCCTCTTTTTAACATGATATCTTCAAATATCCTTAATAACGTCAAGAGGTAGTCAAAATAGTGCATACTTTCATCAGCACAAAATTCCTCTTCTGATTTCAGCAGTTTTACATCAGAACCTCTGTATGTGTCTTTATTTCTGACTTTGCTTTAATGTTCAGAGTTCATCAATAACTGACTGTTAAAAATATCTTGATGATGGTTTACAATGATCAAACATTACCCAAAACAATCCAAATGTACTGAAGGGATGTTGGTCGATTTTTTTCAAATAGGGTTATTGAGTAAAATTGCTGGTTTTTTTAACAGTTTCTCTGTCATGTAATTAGGAGGATACAACTGTAGATAATTACACAATAGTTGATTTTCCTCCACAAGTGGAGAAGTCGCTGTTTCCTTATGGAAGAAGTGCAAGTTGTACTCAAGTTTCTATACAGGCCGGGAAAAATGCTAAGGTGAATCAACAGTTTTCTGCTGTTCAGGTGAATGAAAAATTGTTGAGAAATTATTGGCTTTAAACCCAAATATACTTTCTAGCGTTACGCAGTATAGCGAGAAAGTATTGTCTTATTGTCACGGTCAGTTTGACCGCTTGGTGGTCAGTCAGCCATGTATGGGGTATAGAGTCCAATGAAAAGATGTTATGTAGGATAATTAGCCAATGGGAGTAATGTTATGTGGTAAATGAATGTTTGGTTCTGATTGAAATCAGTTCTAGCGAGCACACCTAGTCGATAACATTTAAGTTTACGAAAATGGAAGACGAAAATGTGGGACCGGCACCGCAGGCGACAGTGTCTACGGAGAATATTCTTATGGATAGAATTGATAATCTGATTAGTTTAAAGTTGTCGGAGTTTGAGCGTAAAATTGCGGGCAACCAGAAAGAAATCGCGGACAGTCAGTTGGTAAAATTTCAGCAAGACATGGTTTGTAATGACTCGTATCAATTTAAACGCAAGAGTTGTGAGGATCAATTTAAATTCAACATGAAGGTATCAGGACAGTTGAGAGAAGCGTCTGCTTCCATAAAGAAGAAAGATTCAGAGGCAGCGAGTGAGAGTATTGCAAAAGGTATAGACTTATTAGCACATAGACAAAAACTTATTAAATTGGCTGATACTTCCGAAACCGGTTGGGCAACTGTTAAAGAATACGTAACTAATCCACTTGCGTCAGACAGCGAAGACGAAAAGAGAATTTCGAGGGCAGAGACGAAGGCGTCTAAGAAGATTAAACAGCTTAGAACGGCAAAGTCGTCAAGAGGAGCATTTTCTCCACGTTTTGCTCCGTACAGAAATTCAAGGTGGACGGGACAAGCGACGCCATCTGATCCATCAACAAGTGTGAGATCGTCTTACTCCAGCAAGACTACACGGGACAAACCACACAGACCGGGACTCTGTTTCGGGTGCGGAAAACCTGGTCACTGGAAATTTGAGTGCAACAGCAGGGAAAATGTTGAAAATAAGATAAGTACAAAATTTTGTCGTTTATTTGAAACGAAATTGCCACATGAGTGCGTAGATTCTGATTATGTTTGCCAGTCCGTACAATTTCATAGACGGGCCTCACATGAAATTGACACTTGTGCTAATTATAGTAACGGTGTTGATGTAAATATTTCGCACGTTGCTTCGCCAGTTGGTAGATTGAGAAAAAATATGGACGAGTGGGAGAAAATTGGGGTAAATGAGAATATTTACATTAAAACCATTATTGTAGAGGGTTACAAAATACCATTTAAGTCTTTGCCGTGTAAAAAGTTGTTGTTCAACAATAAATCTGCTGTAAACAATGCTGGTTTTGTGACAAAAGAGATTCAAAGTTTGTTAGATAAAGGTTGCATATCTGAGATTGATTTTGTTCCACATGTAGTAAATCCATTGACAGTAGCATATGGGAAGGCTGGCAAACCTAGGTTGGTTCTAGACTGTAGGCATATAAATGAACACTTAGTAAAATTTAAGTACAGATATGAGGATGTTTCGGTTGGCAAGAAATTGTTTTCTGAATCTGAGTTTTTGTTTACATTTGATTTGAAGTCTGCGTACCATTATGTAGAAATTTTTGAAGGTCATCGTACATTTCTAGGGTTTGCATGGGAATCATATGGCAAGAACAGGTATTTTGTTTTCAATGTGCTAGCTTTCGGATTAGCCACTGCGGGTTTCATTTTTTCTAAATTGTTGAGAGTGGTTATAAAATACATAAGATCAATGGGACATAAAGTGATCACATTTTTAGATGATGGGATAGGAGGTCATGCAGTATTTAAAAAAGCTTTACAAGTCAGCTCATACGTACAGCAGCTATTATTTAAGCTGGGATTTTTATTTGCTGATGAAAAGTGTTCTTGGTTACCTTCCAAAAATGCTACTTGGCTAGGTTATAATTGGAATATGGCAACAAATACTTTGCATGCTACTTTAGATAGAATATCTAGATTAGAAAATGCTATTGATTCAATGGTTTTTCAATTGAAGGGTTACAAAATCAAGTGTATTTCGGTTAGATTTTTGGCATCTATTGTTGGTCAAGTTATTTCTTTGCAACATTGCTTGGGAAAAATAGTTAGTTTCAAAACCAGATATTTATACCAATGTATAGAAACAAGACTGGGTTGGGATAGTTTGGTATTTCTGTCAAATGAGGCCATACTTGAACTTAAGTTCTGGAGAGAGAATGCCAGAAGTTTGAATGATACAGGTTGTTGTATCAAAGAAAACATTGTGATTGATGTTGAATGCTTTTGTGATGCAAGCCATGCTGGATATGGTGGTTATGTTTCCCTTTGTGAGGGTGCCTTAATTGAAGGTAGTGAGGTGTATGGTAATTGGAATGAACTGGAAAAGGTATCTAGCTCAACATGGAGGGAGCTAGAGTCTGTAGACCGAGTTATAAGAAGTAACTTAGAGAGTCTAGAGGGAAAATATGTAAATTTGTATTGTGATAACAAAAATGTGAGCACAGTGTTGGAAAAGGGAAGCAAAAACCCTGGTTTACATGCGATAATTGGCTCAGTAAAAGACTGTTGTGACAATAATGACATAAAATTATATCCGAAATGGATTCCAAGATCAGATAACAGTAAAGCTGATGAGTTGAGTAGATATTTTGATAATGATGATTGGAAAATAGCAAGATGGGTTTTTGATCAGTTAGATAAATCATGGGGTGTTCATACAGTTGATAGATTTGCATCCAGTTTAAATAATCATTGTCAGACCTTTAACTCAAAGTTTTGGACTCCTGGGTGTTCAAGTATAAATGCCTTTGAACAAAATTGGTCAAAAGATGTCAATTGGTGGGTCCCACCTCCTTCATTGATTGTGGAGGTTTTACATAAGTGTATCAAAGAAAGGGCTAACGGTACGATCATTATTCCGTTTTGGAAGTCTGCACCATTTTGGCCACTTGCGCATTCCAGTAATTGTTTTAGATATTTTGTCGAGGAAGTCATAGAACTGCCACAGGAAGGTATTATTGTGAAAGGTTTAGGTAATAACGGTATTTTTGGAACAAGTCCGTTGAAAACAAAAATGTTAGCGTTAAAAATAAGATTTTAACGCAAGGGTGATGTATACTCTGTGTAAGTTGCAGTGAAGGGTTTAAGAGGTAACTCTGAGTACTGATATATGTGTATTCATGATGCTTATGGAAGTATATTTGCTATTTCAGGATTAGATCTACAATCGCATATAGCTGATGCCATGAGAGCTGATGGGATTCCGTTTAATTTTGAGCATTCAATGATAGCCAAAAGTATGGCTAGGAGGATAATTATGTCAAAGAGTGACAATACAACGAAGAAATACTTTAACGTTTTCCAAAATTGGTGTAAATATTGTGAGAGCAAGCAGTTCGCTAAATTACCAGCAAGTCCTAATGTGTATCGCGATTTATATCACTGAATTATTGGACAAGGGTTCGTCGTATCATACCATTTCTGCTATAGTGTATGCAATAAAATGGGTGCATTCAATAAACAACTTTACAGATCCTACAGACAATAGTTTCATTAAAAATTTACTGGAATCGGCCAAAAGGACTGCCAAACAAGCTGTGAAGAGAAAAGACATTGTTACATCAGAGATGTTAATTTCTTTATGTAATATGTACATGGATTGTGAGGATTTATGTATTGTGAGAAACTTATGTATGGTTACTTTATCATATGCTGGTTTTTTGAGATTCAATGAAATGAGTAATATTAGATGTAAAGATATTTCTTTTTCTGGTACACATGCATGTATTTTTATTGTTAAAAGTAAAACAGATCAATACAGAGATGGAAATCAAATTGTTATTGAAGAGGGTCATTCTTCTGCATGTCCTATCAAAATGTTAAAACGGTATATGAGTCTTGCTCAGTTAAAAGTTGGATGTGATTCATTTTTATTTAAACCAATATGTAAATCAAAAGGATTAAGTAAATTAGTTTGGAAAGACAAGCCTATTAGTTACACTCGGGCGAGAGAAATTGTTATTTCTTTATTTAAGACAATTGAACCAACTTTGGATATTGGTTTGCATTCTTTAAGGGCTGGTGGGGCTACTGCTGCAGCAAATAGCAAAGTTGATACTAGGTGTTTAAAACGGCATGGTAGGTGGAAAACAGATGTTGCCAAGGACATGTACATTAAAGATTCTATGGAAAGTAGATTGGAGGTATCCAAAAGTTTAAATATTTAAATGTGCTGGCATTGTGTTTGTCGTTTCATTATTAGAAAATATTACTTTTACTTGGATGTTTTTTGTATATTTAAATTTTTGAAAGAATATAGTATACAGTGTTATTTCATGAGTTTTAACTGCGATTGTCGATACAGCTATTCTAACTTTTAAATGCTTTGTTCTAGCTATGGTGCACGCTACAGGCCAAACAATATATATTGTTGTGTTGAGTAATTTGAGATTCAAATCGAGTGTAAACAAGACATATACTTTCTAGCGTTACGCAGTATAGCGAGAAAGTATTGTCTTATTGTCACGGTCAGTTTGACCGCTTGGTGGTCAGTCAGCCATGTATGGGGTATAGAGTCCAATGAAAAGATGTTATGTAGGATAATTAGCCAATGGGAGTAATGTTATGTGGTAAATGAATGTTTGGTTCTGATTGAAATCAGTTCTAGCGAGCACACCTAGTCGATAACATTTAAGTTTCTTTATATTGTAAGGATTGAGTGTAAATTACATTGACATGTAAGTCTATATACACATTTGTTCCATGTGTATAGCTCAAGATAATGGTGACAGAAAATTTATTCAAATTTATCAACAGCAGCAAAATGAGCTTAAGTCTTAATGTAATAACTCGGGTGCAGTTTTCCAGAGCTTTTTACATTTCTCAGAATGAGATTTTATCTCTGGTTTTTACCCTGGCCTGATTTATTACAGTGACAAATAAGTTGGAAGAGAACTATTTAAAACATTTCTGGTCTTATAGATACATTTCTTTAGAAATGCTAAAGTATAACTTGTTATGTTTTGTTGGTAATTTTACACAAAAGCATACTGTCATACGTTTGTTATGATTTAACTATATTGGTGCATTGTTGTATTTTATATGTACTTGCAAGTATTGTCTATAATACATATTATACTATGAAAGCATTAACATGTATTCAAAATAAACGGTCCCTAGCTATGGTGCACGCTACAGGCCAAACAATATATATTGTTGTGTTGAGTAATTTGAGATTCAAATCGAGTGTAAACAAGACTTAAACAAACACACAGCTAACGTTACACTAGAACTTGACTTGACCAACAACCTCTGAATCACATGTGGTATCAGCTTGCATTTGTCTTCCCAATGGCTGTTCTGCAATAGCTGAATGAGTTCAAAGTCTCCAGGAGTCTGTTATATTCGAGTCATAGATTGGTGAGCTCTGAACACCATTATAATTGTGTTAAAAATTATGTACACCAACAACCACCAAGCTACGTCAGCATGGTAATGAAGTTTTAGTTAAACAGAAAAATAACTCACTAAGACCTAATAATTCACAACCAAAATGCTTGTAATTTTACTATGTCACAATTATATCACAAAATTAACAATTTTATTAATTTACCACATAAAATAAATTTACTAAATATGAATAATTATTATTGTAACATCATCAAAATTTACCATGTACACCATGATTTTACCATACAAAATATTTTACTAAGAGTTACTAACATTATAATTATTTCTACAATTATTACCGCAACAATTATTTCTACACAAAGCATAATTATGACTAAAACAGCACACACTCTTTATCTCTGCTATCTTTTTTACTGCACCGAATGACATTCATGCCAAACTTAATTTATTTTAAAAGTCAATATATGTGACACAAACTCCAATCATGCAAACAAAAATATCCTATTATACTTGTTTATTTCCACCTGGTAAATTGCAATATTGGAACTGCATCAATAAAGTAAAACTAATTCCACCCAGCAGAAATCTCAAAAATATTCTGACAGTTTTCACCAAATTTACCAATTGCAAAGCTGCATTCTGATATTGTGGGGAGCGGTGGCCTAGAGGTAGGGCCAACGCTTCAGGATCGAGAGGTCCCGGGTTCGATCCTCCTCTGGACCACTGGTTAATTTCTCTGAGCAAGACCCACAGCTCCACTCCACCATGGTGTAAAATGGTACCTGTGAGGGCAGTGTCTATTCCTTGGCGCTGCAGATCGATGATGGCTGCCACATCACAGGAGAGAAATAGTCTCCCCAGGGAGACACAAGTGTAGGTTTCCATATGTAGCCCAATGACCCCAGGGAAGTTGAAATGTCAAAGGGTGCTTGAGCGGCCTAACAGCTGAAAAGAGCCCTAGAAAATTGGTAACTTAACTTTTTTTTATATTGGTTTTCAAATTGACCAGTGGGAAGGCTGTATTCTGAGATTTTCAAATTGACCAATTGGAATGCTACATTCTAGGTTTATGAAAGAGTTGAAGGAGGTTTTACTTTATTAATATTACCAAATCTGCATGTACATGACTTGTGTACTGACAATATTGTCAAATATTGAAGCATTATAATTATACAGTATAAGCCAAATTAGTATTATTAGTTTACTTGAAACATGTTTGTACTGTTCATTACATGCATTGGCAATACTTCTTGTGAAAATGAAAATATCATATCTAGTTTGCGTTTTTATTTACAAAAATCTCTTTAACTGTTATTTTATGTCCCGTTAATTTTTGTTACTCATCAGTATTTAAGTCATATAGAGACTACCCAGTCAATTATTCTGTGGGGAACGGTTGCCTAGAAGTAGGGCGCTCGCCTCGGAATCGTGAGGTCCTTGGTTCAACCCCCCTCTGGACCACTGGTTAATTTCTCTGCGCAAGAATAACCCACATGCACCACTCCACCAAGGTGTAAATTGGTGAGGGCAGTGTCTATTCCTGGGTGCCGCAGGTCAATGTTGGCTGCCACACCCACATGAGAGCGAAATAGTCTCTCTAAGGAGACACAAACTGAGGTAGCTCAATGACCAGGAGAAGATAAAAGGTCAAAGGGTGCTTGAGCGACTTAACAGCTGAAAAGAACTTTTGATGCTGAGCATCAAGGTAAGGGAAATATACCAGTACCAGATTTAACCACTTCTGTATGTTGTGGCCATGGAAACTTACTTCCAGTCGAACACACAGGTAAGCAGCGATAATAACCATTCTGGTATATCTATGATGAATCCTGATCCATGATGAATCCCGAACCTCCTTCTGATGTATGTAGTGTAGCGATACGTGGAAAATTTCCACACGGGTGATGGGGTCACGCATGTGTGATGCGGTTTACAAGAAAATAAATCATAACATACCCATCGCATATGAGGGTTATGACGTTTTAAAGAACATAAAAATATAAACCTTGCTTAGTTTAGAGTATATTTACGTCCAAGATGTTTAATCAGCGCCTAAAGTTCCATTTAAAATTGTTCTGGCGTCAGTAAAAACCGTTAAGAACGTTTGAATAATGGTGACGTTCTATTTACATCCAAGAGATGATTTGTCTTAGAATTGTTCCAGTTTGCTTGGATTTATCAGTGTCTCTGACAGAAAATGTTTGCGAGTAAAATGATAATATGTATAACAGAACTGAACAAAACAGAAAGTTTATTTAAGACATAGCACACAAAGCTTATCATCTCAGATACTAGTAATTACACTAGAAAATAGCGTGCAGTTCAAGGGAGGTAACTCCATGTTTGAGTACCATAGAAAATAGCGTGCAGTTAAAGGGAGGTAACTCCATGTTTGAGTACCATAGAAAATAGCGTGCAGTTAAAGGGAGGTAACTCCATGTTTGAGTACCATAGAAAATAGCGTGCAGTTAAAGGGAGGTAACTCCATGTTTGAGTACCATAGAAAATAGCGTGCAGTTAAAGGGAGGTAACTCCATGTTTGAGTACCATAGAAAATAGTATGCTGTTAAAGGGGAAACACTCATTGGTACATGATACAATAATTAGCTGCAGCAAATCAAGAATAGTCTCCCTTGTATTGATATCACACAGGGACTATATAAATACGGCAAATATTTCATACACAAATAAAGACTTGAAAGCAGATCAACTGTATTCTAAGTTGGAGGAATTTTACTTTAGAGAAAATGTACTAAATAGGTTGTCTTAGTTAACTTAATATACAGTACTTCTGTCAGACAGTGATTTCAGTTTGCACCGTAACTGAAATATGAACAACTCATATACTCACAATACAAGATTTGACACTTTAAATAACCTTTGAAGGTGTACTTTTTCAATTAATTTGTCAAATTAGATACCGGTAGATGTTGGTACATGAAAATCAGATCTGTTATAATTACAAATTCATTCTGTTCAAAGTTAAATGATAACGATTATAGGCATATGCTTGTCCATGAGGTAAACTTTGTTTATCTGGGTGTAACTGGGTTAACTGTAGATCCTGCTATTCTTTCAATTGGGATAGTTGCCTTATAAGTATAACTGATTGAATCGATAGTTTGTAAATGGATTTGTTTCTATTGTTAATAGGGACATGCTAAAACAATTGAAAGTGATATGCTTGAAAGCTTGTGGTTATTTTTAAAAGAAATAAAAAATAATGATAGTTCATGGGTTATATTGTAAATGCAATAATGAAAGAAAGTCACTTATGATCATTGAAAATTGAAACAAGGAAAAAGTTAACTTGACACAGTCTGTTAATTAGACATAATATCACTAACCGCTAACAGGATATTATATAGAGAGACTTTTAATTTATAAATACATTTTGCCTACAGAAGAGTAAAATTAATTTATTAATAATCAAATTTAAGAGAATACTATTAGCTAACTAATTGTTTTATCAAATCATATTATTTTGGTTTTAGTGTTTAACAAGCTGTGTAACGCATTTAGAAACTATATTAAAAAAACACACTAAAAATAATAGAGAAGTGAGAAACTGAAGGATATCAACAGTTAAATAAAGGGAGATAATAACAAAAAAAGACAATAAATGGATGTATTTCAAAGGGAGACAGTCTCTAAAGGGAGATAATTACCTCAAGGGGATTTGTGAACGGGAAACAATAACTTGATATCTTAACTTCTATCAAAGAAGACAAATTGATAGAGAAATAATAAAGAAAGATAATTCATTCAGGTAAATTAACATAAAAGGATAACATTAAAAGGGAGACCATTTATAAATGAAATTAACTAAAGGGAGACAATTCATTAAAGTCATTGACTCAGGGTAGACAATAATAAAACAGAGACAATTCAATGAATTAGTTTGTGTGAAAGGTCAGAAAAGGAGACTTTTTATTTCAACCAGAGCATGGATCAGCGAGAAAGAAGAGCGTTAGATCGATGTTTCGACTGCTTTCTACGTGACCTTGACCCGTCACCTTCATTCTTACATTCCCTGTATGCTGAAGGTATTCTTACAGAGGAACAGATGGATAAATTAAGTGTAAGTCTTGATTCTTCGAACTCTATATTAACATAATTATAGTGAAACAAAAAGCACTCATGTTTGAATATATTTTCATTTAAATGTAAAAGTTATGGATAATTCGACTTCTGTTTCAGAGCATGATTATTGAAAGATATCGTTCTAGATTATCAGTCCAAATTCTAATCAGGTCCTGATCTCCCTAAACATGCATCGTAATGTTAATTGCCATACGAGACTGGACTCAAAACTGGCATCACTTAACAGAGATTGTATTCTGTGCTAAGTACAGTTAAATGTCAAGAGTTATAACTTTAGATTTATCTATACTATAATTCAGACTCAGATTTTAGCAAAATCTCAAATAGATTTGAGAATTCTACTTGAGATACTTCAGGAGATCGGGACCAGGTTACTGCTACACGTCTGTAGAAAAAACACTGTTGTCACTAAATTCCAGATCAAATCACATGGTTGAAACCAATTTATTGGAACAACACTAGTCAGTACTGGTTATTCGTTACATTCAAAGTCACAGAAAACCAAGTAGCAATCATCCACTGGGTCAATGTAAATTATATTTTAACTCAAAACTGACAATTTCATCTTCATAATTTCAGAAAATAACTGCAAGAGAAACACAAGTGGCGATGCTTGTACGATATCTTCCACACCGTGGTCCGACAGCATTCTCCGTGTTCAAGGATAAACTGGACAAAGATTATCCCTGGCTAGCACAGAAACTCGGCGACGAGTTGAAGAAGCTCCAGAGCGGACAAGCTACAATAAACAAACGTCTCATCGCGGTGATAGAATCACAGCTGATTCCTTTAATTTATCAAGATGGTAAGGGCTATGATATGTGCGACTACAAAGCTCATCCTGGCGTTATCATTGAAAGGCTCGGTGACTTACTTACAAACCTTGAAATGAAATGTCATAAAAGTCTGGATATTCTAAATGGTGGTAAACATAAAACACCGATTCATAAACAAATTGATGACAGGTTGAAACTGGAGAGAAAGAAACAAGCTAACAATGATGTGGATGAGTTGAATCAAGAAGTAAAAGATCTGAAAAAACAGTGTAAAGATTTGGTGAAACTTAAAACGGAAAATTTGAAGTTGAAATCAACAGTAGAACGTCAGAAAGAGAAACTCAAAGATTACAATAAAATGACAAGAGATACAAAAAGGCACAAGCAGGACATGGAGAAATATAAGAAAGAGACAGAAACTCTAAAATGTGAAATAGAAATACTCCGGGAACAATTACGCAGCAACACATCAAACCTCTTTGTTTAGAAATAAACACTTAATAACCATGTGGTATAATTATCTTCTCAAACGAGGCCCTCTATAGAGCAACAACCTCTTTGACGCCATATTGCTCCATTTACTATAAATTTATCTACTTCAGAGCAAACAAATATTGTGTTTCTCAAAGTATTTAAGGCTGTACAGTAGAAACTCTTAAATGAGGCCCTCTATAGAGAAATAACCTCTTTTAAGCCGCATACTTTGATTGCTACAAATAGTACTCATTTACTATATTTTGTACAAACTTTTGTACAACAACCAAATTTTGTATTTCTCAAAGAGTGTTGCTCTAGTGTGGTTGCACTGTATATTAAATACTTTTGCATAAAGTTATATAAATCAGATAGATACCATACACCATGTGTTTTATACTCATTATGAGGTATTGAGAGAAGAGAAGCCATATGCTCTTTAATGCTGAGCTTCTAGCAAGGGAATTACTTACTGACTTACCATTTTATTTCGTCTTTGGTATGTCATGGTCTAAGATTGAACCTGAATCTTGCACACTGGAAATTGAATCTCTGCTACTGGGCAATTGAGGAGGCAGTACAGTCACACTTTGTTGTGACATTATCTGTAGGCAGTTTTATTGTATGACTGGGTATATTATACTGTAAAATTATTTAATTCCAATGGGACAAAATTGTGTGGTATTGGTAAAAAAAGACCATTTCAAATGGGACTTTAATTCATGGATTTTGCATTTCAGGTAATAAATACAAGGGTCTAAATAATGGTTTGATGAGATATTTGATTTTGTGGTTTAAGTTTAACCAAGAAATCCACGAAATTTAATCCCTCATGAAAATTTATGATTTTACATTGTACATGCCACAGATATTCAGTAACATAATGACTGATCCACTGATTAAATAGAAATTACTTCTAACAACAGGTGGTTGCTTTATTCAAGTGAGTTGTAATACAGGTTTAAATGTATCAAAACCTGAAATGGCTTAAATGAATGTCCTTGTTCTTTATAAATATGTGTTTTGGGTACCTTTTAACTAGGAACTTAAGTGACGGCATAATAACAAGGAAGAAACGTTGGATCCAGTCGCATATCAAAAGAACTTCAACAAGGAACATTTTGGTTTCACCAATTTGCTGGCTTAGAATGAGAAGGTCATAACTACTACTTACAACCTTATAAGACTGATACATATTTCAAATCGGCACCACAAGGCTCTTATGAGCCCAATTTCATGAAATTGGAACTTGTGGTGTTGTCCAAACTGAAGCAGAAACAGCTTGTTTCACCATAAGTAAAGAGTAAATTTCTAACAGTTTTTTCTTGTTATCTCAAAATAGTGATTTTGTACCTTCTCATTACAAGCCAGTGAATTACTTAATTAACAACATTTTGTATCAGTATAATAAGCATTACAAGCCAAACGTTGTCATATAATAAAATTAACGATACATCTTAATTTATACGTGTTTGATGGTAAATTTTCTATTCATAAGCATTACATAGGCATATGAAACTAGACACATGACTCGGCAGCGTATTGCGTAATCGTCACATTGTCTACTAGAACAATAGACAGGTCATATTGATTACTATATTTAAAACACTAAACAGACATTATCTCAAATCTTTCAAGGATTCAAAATATCCAATTATCATCCACAATAAACAAAAAAACAAATAATTTACCTGTGTATCTTAATCTACAATTAAAGAAGCTACTTCATTGTATCAATTAAAAAATCAGTAAATTAGAATTCCTATTGTAAGGCTATTTTTAATGTTTTTGGCTATGCCATTTGTAAAAAATTGTAATTAACTGCAGCTTAAATCAAGTGTGTCCATCGACACGGGTGCCCCCATTGGTGTATATAGTAAATGTAACAAAGGGCCATAACTCTGGTATAAATTGCTGAGGCAAAAATTCCATCCTTTACAGTCAACTACACATCAAGGTTTTTGATCTGTGAAAATCTGCCCAATGGTTGTTGAGGAGTTCAACAGTACACAAGATTTGAATTACAAACATACAGATGGGGGGGGGCACAGTTAGTATATAAGTATGTTAGATTTGTAACCTGGCTATTCATATTTGATTCCAAGCCATGGCAGGTCATATGTAATCTTCAAAGAAAGTTTGAAACAATTTTAATGTTATTCAACATGTGGAGAGGTTGTTGATTCCTCGTGGAGGGGTCAGTTAAAGTGCTGGTCAAGAAACAATCCAGCACAACTGGTAATAATAGGTGAATCGGCTAAATGTTGAGAAATGATGTGGAAACGAATAAATATACTGGTAAACCAATTGTAAGCAGCCAAACAGGTTTGTTCACAACCACAATCTCCTAGAACATTTCAAATATAATATCCATAGAATATAATATTTTTCAAGCACAATCTATTTGTTAGTCTCTTTAATCATTTAACAGTATGACAATAATATTTATTACCGATTGATCTACATCAAATGAATCTTGGATATTATCCAGTCAATTACCGAAGTCAATATGGAAATAATGCAGTAAGCAAAATAAAATACACAAATATAAAATGACAGATCATTGCATGATCAGTTAGTACCAAAATCAATTAGTCCAGATAATTATTTAGCCAGTTATACCTGAACCAAAGTCTTTATGGAAATTGCGCAACAACTGAGTTGAGTGTGATTTATTTTTAAAATTGATGGAAAATAATGGATCAGTTTTGAAAATAGTTTACTAAATTGAAGTGACAAATCAGCCAGACTGGCTGTGGAAACTACGCTACATTTTAGCAAATTGTGTTTTATTTTAAAATCTACTGAATATTATAAACAGTCAGATGATGGTTACACTGGGGCAGTTTGCAATGGGTTTTGTTGAACAACCAAGCTTTTAGGTATTTTATTGACTGACACTGAAGTGCTGAAGTTTGCATTTTGGTATATGGTAGTGAAGTGAATATTTAACCAAAAATTGCACAATTGCAGCAAATTCTCTTAAATTTATTTTTATCAAAAGAAAACTTAAAATGAGTTTATGTTACACTGGTAGACATTGAAGGAGATTTTTGTAGTGTTTTGCAAGTATACATAATGGATTTACCCTGATGAAGGCTTATTGTTAAAGTCGAAACATTGGTAACAATTAAAAAAGATAAAATACATCCGTTGTCAGTTGTTAGTACTATTGGCATCAATAATGGATTTACGTGAAGAAAGAGCATTGCAGAAATGTGCTGAAAAGATCAGAAAAGATCTGGATCCCAATTATTCATTCCTATATGATTTAAAAGCAAAGAAGGCTATAACACATGATGATATGGAGAATATTATGGTAAGTTAGTCATAGGTCTGTGTGGAGGAAAAGGATGACAGCAACCACAATATTAAATCTGCAATGGAAAATCATATGAATTAATATAACAATTTTAACTTAAGTGTCTGCCTTACTGGCTGCCAAGTTCTATCAGGTATTGCACTGCAGGCCCATATGCACACCCAGGCACTTGGTTTGGTGAAAATTTGAGAAATCCCAAAATAAGCATTTTTTTAAAAAAAAAGATGCCTCATAGAACTCTTTCGTTCTAATCCCCTTTTTCTTATGTTTATGTTATTTTGTATTGTAAATTGTATGCAAACTGTAATATATTTGGGAAAATAAATATGTTTAAACTAACTCAAATAGGCCCTAGACACAATTTGCCTTGGCGTAATTATGTCTCTGGATACGGTCCTACACTGGAGTTTTGGGAAATTTCTTGCTTACATCAACAGGCAATTAAACAATTATCATATCTGTTTGATTTTTTAATGATTTCTGATAATTTAAAATGTATTTTGATCATTCCATTTTACATGAAATCTGAAATCCTTGAATCTGACATCCCCATGAACTGGTCTTTTTCACCCAAACCACAAAATTGGTACCACTGAAATCAAATGATTTTACAACTTACATTACAAATTATTTCAGGGCCAACCAACGACACAAACCAAAGTGACCAAACTGTTAGAAATTCTTCCAAGAAGAGGTCCTGACGCATTCCCTGCATTCAGAACTCAACTACAAAAGGAATACAAATGGTTAGTTCAAGCATTGGACTCAGAAATAGCAAATCTATCCAAGAAGAAATCTGATAACAGAACACAGTCCAATCTTGTTCGAGTTGTGAATCGTAAACTGGTGCCTCTAGTATTCTCACAAGCTTTTGACTATGCTGAGGTTAATGAACCTTTACAGAAGACTGTGAACAAGGTTGAGTACCTAGCTAAAAAATTAGAGAGTAACGTTCATGCAGCATTAGAACTTTCCATTCCTCCAAAGAAGAATCTATCTGTGGACAAACTCATCATGGAGAAACTGACGGTTGAAAGATCCGACGAATCTGCAGAAACGAGAAAGTTGAAAGACAAAATACAGCAACTTGAAGATAAGCATAGAAAGGAGACTGAAGCTATGAAGAATGAGATAACTACACTAAGACAAACCAACAGGAGACAACAGAAACAAATGCAACAGACCACAAAA
Organism: Spisula subtruncata; assembly: GCA_963678985.1. NCBI lineage: Eukaryota > Metazoa > Mollusca > Bivalvia > Venerida > Mactridae > Spisula > Spisula subtruncata. The sequence goes on from OY787676.1 coordinate 7,982,357, forward strand.
GAGAATAAACTGATGAAGGTTAAAACTGTTAAACTGACTAAAGATATAGAAAAGCTGACTGCAGACAATAAGAATTTAAAGCAGGCAATGGGTTCTATGAAGGCACAGAACTCCATTCAAGAACTATTCCCTACTGGTCATTAGCTAACTGGTGAAAGTTATTCATTATTTTTTTCATGTACTGTTTTTTGCAATAGACACAATCCGAAATGAACAAATAGTGGTACAAATAATGTTGACCATCATCCTTTCCTAATGATTTTGTGATTTAAAGAAGCATCACCCATTTCAATAGTTCATATATTATATATTATCAAACGAAAACTCGGACAACGGTAAAAGTTGTTTGTACCGCAGGTTTAGTGTGGCAAAACCAGATTGCATTGAATTCCGTAGTATATCTATTGACACTAGTAAAGCTTGTGACAGAGAAATTGGTAGATGTATAATTAAACATTGAATATAAGAAGATATTGTGCAACTATATGACATTTTGTACAAGAGGGATACTACAAATGTGAATGGTTGGGATTTGATTGGGATTTAATTGTTTAAGACAATGTGATTGATTGGGATTTAATTGGGATTTAGTTGTTTAAGACAGGCAGTAACTTAATTCAAGCAATCAACATTCAAACACAGATTTAATTGTATTTCATACATGTTGCATATTCTCAAATATTGCGCAATCTATGTTCATTTTCTGATTCAATAGTTTTCAATACCTTATCATTCAAATTGTATGCCCCAGTGAGCTAGAAATTGAAAATAAAGGATAATTCTGTTCTATTCTTTACAGTCCATTAATTGTCTTATGAAATGTCACAATAAACAATGGCACTATAACCTGACACTATGTATAAATTAAACATAATATGATGACTCAGCTAATTGGTTTTCACCTATGATTAGGCCCCGTTTTTTTAACTTTTTTTTTCTTCTTTTTTTTTAAAAAGAAGATAATCCTCATTCTTTATCTGCCAATTTCATACTAACAACATACAGTTGGCAGCCTGGGAGGTAATTCATTATCCTATTATGGTAACATTTTTTTTATTTAATCAGTAAAACGCAAGCACAGAGTAGCAATAAAAACAACAAATACTGATTTATAATTATCATTTGTACCATTTCTTTAGTTGTGCACTCTTGAACTATATTTCCAAATAGTTAGATAATCAGGACGATGAACCTAATTTTTCATAGCATAACAATTTTTGTAAGTTAATGTGTTGTGAGAGACAGTAACCAAATTTATAATTAATTTTGGCCTCTAACTTCACAAAAGAAATGAACAATGGAAACTTCTTTGATTTCAAATTAAGATCACACCCACAATTAGCATAAAACAATCTAATTTTACCCCTGATACAATAGGACAGAAATAGACAAGTGTTGCTAAGACAGTGACGCCATTGTGACGTAAACATACATACATTTTCAGCTGTTCTAGCAATTCAATAATGTCATATTTTATATTGTGGTTGGACATTCAAAAATTAGAACAATTGGATTACATGCACAATGAAACTGAATCTTTGGCAAAGTCAAATGCTAATGACAACAGCACATTAGGATTCTTGTGAAAAAAAATTCCAGGAAATTATACCATACAAAGTTAGCACTTTATGAAGATAGTTATCACTTTATGAAGAAAGTTAGCGCTTAAAGAAGTGACAAATGTAAATTAAGTGACAATGCTTAACAGTGAAACTATATGGGATAAAAATAGCGGAAACAATAACAACAATAAAACAAACATCATTAATTTTATAGATGATCAGATTTAGTGTCCATGTAAACTATTTAATACTTGAATAGCTGGACTACAAAAATACCAGATTTTGAATTATACAGTGAAAACAATGGATCCGAAAGAAGAAGCAGCTTTGAAGAAGTGTTCAGACAGAATTAAGAAGGACCTGGATCCTACATATTCATTTCTACATACAATGACAGTGAAAGATATTATCACTCATGAAGAGATGGAAACAGTCATGGTATGTTACTTTTTTTTTATGTTTTCTCTAACTTTTTATTCTATTTTTTTGTTTATTTTATTCATTTCAAGATTAGTTTAAATATATATTTTGTTTCACACAAATTTACAATATGTACCATTACAAACAATATAATGCAAAATAAGATTTGATTTGAAGTTTTCTGAGAAGCTTATTGAGATCATTTCTTGTCAAATAGTTCAAAGCTAAAGAACACAGTTAAAGAAATCAGATTAATATTTTTTGACAAGAATATGTACATTTGCTTCCATTATTGTTCGACCATACTTTGCAGCATATTCTTTTTACATTATCAGAGCAAGATTTAATTTCTGAAATTAGCCATAATGTCATCACAATGATAATTCAAGGTGTGTTCTCGTATAATCGAAGTTCATTCTAAAGATGCCATCAGCATTATGTTTGCATTTGTAGACAGGTACATTCCATATATTCTGGCCCATTTGTGAGGCCACTTTGAATGTTTGCTCATGGATGTTCAAAACTTTTGAGATGCATTCGAAGTCAATAAAAATCTCATTACAATTAAACATTCTAACGTCATTCTGATAGTATTTGAAACATTACTCATGTGCACCTTTCTATTAACACAGGCACTGGCGCCACGAGAAGAGAAGGTGACAAAGCTACTTACCATTCTACCACGACGAGGACCGTGTGCTTTCACCTTATTTAAAACCATGTTGAGAGCAGATTATAAATGGCTTGCTGAAGTATTAGACAATGCTCTACAATCACAAACAAAGAAACTAGCTGATGAACAGACTCACAGGAATCTTGTGAGAACAATAAATCGTCAACTCGTACCATTGGTACTCTCAGGAAATTTCAAATACGCCGATGATAAGGACCCAATGGCACAGACTATCACTAAGGTTAGTTACCTAACAACAATGTTAGAACAAAAAGTCTACAAGGCTTTAAACTTTCCACAGACCCCAAGAAAGCAAGTATCGATAGAGAAATTAATTGAAATGAAATTAAATGAGAACAAATCTGTGGAATCACTGTCGGGTGAAATCTTGGACCTAAAGAAGAAATTAAGGGCCGAGGAAAGGTCCAAAAAGGAGGTTGAGAATTTAAGAATAACAATAGAAAATATGAAGAAAAAGGCAACAGCTCAACAGAAGGTTATTAAAAAGTGTAACAGTGACAATATGGCGTTAAAGAAACGCAATGAAAAAATGACTAAGGAAAAAGAAGGACTGGAATTTGAAAATCAACGTCTTAAGAAAGAGTTGGAATCCATGAAATCAGGGTGTGGAATACAGGAAATGTTTTAGACATATTGGGTTTTGTTTTTATAGTACTTTGTACATACTGTATATATGTATATACATGTGAAATATGTTAAAAACTGGCGACCATAATGAATATTGGTTATAGCCAATCATGTTGTTATTATTATTAGTTGACTAAATTATTTCCATTTGAATGATACTTCAATTGTTATGTAAATCAAAGATCTATAATATTATTTTATGACTTTGTACAAATGTATGTTGTATATGATATGTATATTTATATTGTTCCGAATGACCAACAGTTATAATCATAAATTTATAAAGACTATTACATTAGATTTTATTACTAATTACATGCCCCCCACCATACATACATGTTTATACATAACTAACTTTTTGTAACATGCAAGATTAATTCCAAACATAAAATTGGCCGTATTTCAAACACTTTTCACAAAGCAATGCCTGGTACCAAACAGGTATACTGAGCATGTACAGAGTGACTCATAAATGGTAAAATATGGTTGTTTTACAAATACTTCTTAAAATCAACACAAAATTATTTTTTTTAAATTAACACCAAACACATTTTTGTAATGACAAACACATTTCAAATGAGACAGTGATTAGTGAATATCAGGTACGGATCCAGGCACTGAGCATGAGGGCCAAAAAAGTCTGTAAGTTTCATAGCTAATTTGTGTTTCTTAATATACAACTAAGCTATGGTCCTTGGCAAGATAAAGTGTGAACCTTGCAGCTATACCTTTCTGCTGAAACAGGTAACATCAAATATGTCTAGACAAAACTGTATGGGTAGGTTGACCCACGGAGAATGTGGAACAACAATTGATAACTGCATGTATCATGAAGCAGTCAAAATCCCGGCCCATCCCCAGGGGTGGGGCCATAAATGGGCTGAGATTTTTACTTTTGGGTTGTCAAAACCCCCACCTTCCAAGTCCCTGTGAGGGACAGCTGATGGTAAAATTCCCAACTTTTCCCCGACTGTACACAAGTGTGGGGTAAGCTGGAAGGTAAAAACATAGCCGTTTCCCCTGGGATGGGTGGGCTGTGGATGCAACTGACTTGTGTACTACTTCCTTACTACAACATCATACACAGTTTGTGCAGATATTTAGATATTACTATTATAATGAAAAAATATTTTTAAAAGAACCAAGTAATTTCGTTTTAGATTCAACTATTTTTAGGTTCCATAAAGCGTTTGGTCAACGACTATTCCTGAAACCTTTAAATACTGTTACAGAGGACATTATATGTGGTACAACATAGTTCACTCTGGCATGGATATATACATTAAGGATCATTTGTCTGGAGTGTCATAGGTTCATCGAATAAACTTCCAGCTTCCGTAGTTGCAGCCAATACCATCAACAGCTTTCGAGCTAGGCTGCAGCCTGTAGTCGTATGAACATTTCAATGCTTATATCGTTTTACATGGATATATTTCAGATTTTATCGAATATATGGCTTTGTTCTTGAAATCATTTGACTATTTACAACTTTGATGATACTCAACATGAGGGATGTAGTTAAACCAGAAGAAGGAAAAAATACTAAATGCGGTATACAAACACATAAGGCCATTTTAAACATACTTAACACAAATCACTTTTCTCAGCCACCACAGAAAGACTAAGCAAAGATGCATCAATAGTGCCAGGTGAGGTATTTTTATAATCATAAATCTATGGGGCGTTACTTCAGATCTATACGAAAGCAAGTCAAATGTCAAATTGTAAACGGTTTGTACAGCAAATTCAGTCCCCCTAGTTGTTTCAAAATTTCCCCCAACACGACCACCACTAAGACAAATGTAATCAAATACCCAGAAGCGACTTTGTCACATTTTATACAAATACATATAAATAGGTCTGTAAAACAATACATAACAAAGAAACAATGGCAAATGGAACTATGAGGACAGGTGCGAAGTAGGTCAATATTTATAAGAACAGAACAGAACAGAACATTTTATTTATAGACTTGAGCTATACAGCACATCATCATACATAATATAAATGCATAAACATAATAAACGTGAAAGGTGAAGAAAAAAAGAAAGAAAAGAAGAGTTTATATTAAACAAGTATAAGAGTCATTGAGAAATCAATAGGATAGTATTATAATTATGCAAAGCATAGATTTTGGAGGTTGAACACAAAATGTGAAAACACACACAATTGCACAAACAAAAATACATAAAAACAATAATGTTATGTGAAAGCAATATTGCCAATTAAGGATTTTCTAGTATCTGACGCTTCCAAAATATAATGTCCTAGATTATTTTAAATATAAAAAAATATATATAAGAGAGACATTTATTTTCCTTTGCAAATTATGTTGCAAAGGTTTCACGATATTCATCGCTTTTTTGTTATTGTACATATATCAGACATTTGCATTGTTCGTTTTACAATTTCAAACAGACCTGTAAAACAATATATATCAAAGAAACAATGACTCATAGAACAGAGAGTATATTTTTATATGACCAAGCTTTGTGCACTATATAGGTTGATATTCAAGTTATAGCCAGATTTGTCTCCCCTGAAATAAATATCCAAGGAGACAGTAGATCTAGAAGACATGCGTCAAATTAAGTCAGTTATACTAAATTAAATGCTGAAACAGAAACTATTCTCAACGAACCAACAAAAACATTCACTTACTTTCATGATCAAGTTGCTCATGTTTTGTCTTCAGCTCATTTATTGCAACATCAAGTTTACTATGCTGTCTTTGGAATGTTGAAACTTGTTTAATATGCTCCTCTCGTTGACTCGTATGCACCTTCTCCTGTCTCTCAGACTCTCCTAACTTCTTCTCGAACGAATAAATCATTAACTATAAGACAAGAATAAAATACAAGTAGATAAACCTACCAACCATGACAACATTTTTACAGCTGAAGCTAAAGTCATTCAGATATTCATAGCTGAAACTATGTCATTCAGCCTTTTGCCAGCGGTCCTGGAAATTCGACTTTCAGCATTTTGAGCTACTGGCAGCGTGACCGGATTCCTTGTATCACATTAATACTGTCTATTTTACTTGTTGCCCTTCAGCAAAACACAGGACCCCATCGGAAACAAGTGCTTGCACTGTTATGGCTTATTCTTGACCGTAAGGTTTAAATGATTACACAGTGATTATTAGTAGTCTTTGATTGATACATAAATATGTGCCCACACCTCTTGACCAATACCATTTTCGGGGTCAAAGATCCAAGCTTTACCTGCAGTTTTCTGATTTCTTCTTTAAGAGTTTCTTTCTCTGTTTCAGCTGTTGTTCTATATACTTGATGCTTGGTCTGCAGTACAACAATAAGAAAACGATAGTTCCATGGTTAAAAGCCACATTATTTATATTACTAAGACTTGATTCCAAAACATTTTACCGATCATTCAATAAATGAAGGAATTATGGTGACATTAGAATGCATTTCAAAATATCAATAATTGATTGCAGAATGTTAATTTTACCAGACAAAATAGTAGGCCAATATTCACATTTAGTAAAATTTATTTGCAAGAGTTGCTTCCCTTAGACTAATCATTTTGCATTTGTAGTTTACATATGTTGACAACAAACCAGCTGGAGGTTTTATTTTATTTTCTTTCATCTTATGGTGTTTGCCGCCTTTAGGACCCCATTTAAATGCTCCAAATACAAATTTCTGTAGATAGGTTAATAATAAGTTATTGCTTTTTGAAAGTAGCTGTTAGGGGCATAATGTTCGTGGCAACGAATTTTGTAATTTATTTTTTGGATTATGGCTTTCATAATGTGCAACATGGTTTTTGAACATACTTTGCAGACGTGCAGCAACATCTTAATGACCTTTAAATTGTTCTCTTTTGTACAAATTTGCACAGCCAGACTGCACATATACATGGTCCACACAGAAGTATATAATGTATGATGTCGGTCTGGCAAATTTGTACAAAAGAGAACAATTCAAAGCAGTATTCTAAATATAAGTCAGTACTTGAGCTGACGATATGAGATTAATTTTATCTCATCACAAATATTCCTAGGTAGGTTTTACTAGGAATATTTGTGATGAGATAAAATTATTATACTGACGCCAAAGGTCAGTTCAAGGCACAGATTGGCTTACCCTACGTCACCCTGAACCAACCAATTAACGTCAAGCTAATTTAAATATTTATGTAACGGTCTGGGAGTGCATTACGATATTTCTGGCACAGCTTTCCAGCATTCCCACATTGCAGGTTATGTGATAAAATGAATGATAGTTCACATACAGCTTCTATCTGATAGTCTTTAATCCTCTCCTCCATCTGTCTGACCACTTCTCTTCTATCATTCTCATGTTTCTCCTTTAAACTGTTCAACTTGCACTTTTCCTCATCCTGAAATCAAGTGTAAGATATCATAGGGGTGATATATCGCTGGCTTAGAATGAAAAGGTTGTAACTACAAATTCAATATTTTGAGAAAACAAGACAAACTGCCTGACGATCACTTTTTTGTAAAACAAGCTTTTCAACTTCAGTTTGGTCAACATGACAAGTTCCAAATTTAATAAAAATAGGCTAAAAAAGAAGCGCCTTACGGTGTAGATTTCAAATAAGTCATATAAGGTCGTTAGTGGCACTTACGACCTTCTCTTAACATTCTTAGCCAGCTATATATAGAAATGCTAACAACGTTTTCGTTTGCTTTTTCTAGTGTGATTTCAAACCAACCACCTACTTTTGAAGGTTAACTGGCTACATGAAAACATTTCGACACCACTAATAATGTATTATGCACCAGACTGTGATTAAGAATGTGAAACTTACTTGTCGGAATATCTGCAAAATAGAAAAGTTTTCCTAAAAATACTCTTTCATTGAAGAAGTTACCGGTGTAACAGGCCCCATCTTCCCCCAGTCAGTTTTATCCCCCGGGGATAAACTGGGCGGGGGATAAAACTGACCGTTACACGTAACAGGCCCGTCTTCCCCCAGTCAGTTTTATCCCCCGGGGGATAAACTGGGCGGGGGATAAAACTGACCGTTACACGGGACTTGTATGAATAAATAATTACTTCACAAGTTCGCACAATGTATTCAGTACAAACTCTTAAGCTTATTTTGGTAAATGGAGATGTGTATTAAACTAGTTTGACTAAAATATTTTTAGAAGATTTAACTTTGCAAGGTCTTACAATTAACTTCATGTCAAGACCTGGAATAAAAAAGCGGGTTTATTACCAGTTTCCAGCCCATAGTGAATCTGTCATTCAATAATATCTGTATCTTTTTCTCATTGTCGGCAGCTGAACTCTGAAAGGTGAAAACAGACAAACCATGATGCTGCATTGTAACTAGAGACGGAATTGAATATTCAAATATTCGATAATTGAATAAATATTCAAATCCAATTTCAATATTCATATTTTTTTGTTAAAATAGTCAATTTCATCGAAAAATTGATACATTTTAATTATTTTCGTATGCTGTTAATAGCAGTATCAAACGTGATATATATTACTGCTCTGGTACCCTTTCAAACATTTATTCTTCAGCGAATAATAAATACTGTTGAGTTGAACCAGGAACCTTCAGTTTCTCAACATTCTCACACACAACAAGGGAAGTAATTCCGCTCCATCAGGAAAGCTTTTCAAAAGGTAATACAAGATTAGTCTCCCTTACCAGTCATGCAAATAAATGAGATGGCACCCAGGGAGACCATAAATTAGTATAGTACTTAAAATTCATTTACCACCTACATTTCAGTCTAATTGGGATTCAAACATGTATAGCTTGGCTATTTTGACCTGAGCCTGACCTTTATGCAAGAATATATTACAAGGTCCTTGCTTTGAATGTATCAATTTCCGCAAGCAAATCGTGCGATATCGGTATTTCAAATTTGTGTTTGTATTACATCTTGAGCGTCTTCGTGATACTCCCCAATTATGAAAACATACAATCGGTATTGTAAATGTAGGCAATATATCGACTGTTGAATTATGCTAATCAAAAGGTCAGGCTCGTGTCAAATTGGCCAAGCTATATCTATCAGTGTAACGGGCAAATAATTGAAGATGAGACCAATCTGTCATGCAGATAAATGAGATGGCACCCAGGGAGACCATAAGTTAGTATAGTACTTATAATTCATTTACCGCCTACACAAAGTATCATAACAAAACTATGAATGCTCCCAAAAGTCAAACCACACATACTGTAAAATCATTTATTTTCAATGAGACAAAATTACGTCGTTTTGGTAAAAAGACCATTTTGATGGGACGTTAATTTGTGGATTTTGTATTTCAGGTAATAAATACAACCTTGGGTCAAAATTAATGTTCGAAGGAATTCGATTTCATGGTTGAAGGTGAACCACAAATTCCACGAAATTTAATCCCCATGAAAATTAATGATTTTACAGTAATAAACTAATAATTTTAATTGATCATACAAACCCTTCTGGTTCTCAGTTCCTCTAAGAGTTTATGTGTCAATGATGTAAACCTCATCTTGTCAGCACTTGTAAACTCTGTAATAAAACATATATACCTCATACAGAGTAAGTAGAATGCTTTACTGCATCTATGCACCGAGAGCAGTTCTTGCCCACAGCCAACCACTTCCTAGCACCTTGCTAGGAATAAGCACTACTGTGGGTGGACTGCTGACTGCTTACATAGTGCTTAGCTGTGAACAAGAGCTCACCTGTAGCTTATAAATTTTTCACTTCGTCTGCTTTGAAGCTCATTTAAGATGCATTTAACCATTTCCTAGTATAGCATAATCAAGCACTTGTACTGGTTTGGAACAAGCTTTATATTTTGTCACAAAGTGATTCTCTAGCTTGTTACTGAAACCATGAGGAGTTTAAGTTTAGTGTGCAAGAAATAATGTGACCACATGCAGAACAGACAAACAGAAGCTTGAACACTAGGAAATTAAATGATAGTTTAAATTATAGTCTATGAACTACTTTAATTTAAGCACAGGAATTAGAAATTTCATTTGAGCTCATATATTCCAGCAAAATGCTCCATAAGAAAGAAGTTCTACAAAAAGGAAATTCCCATTAAATCTGCATAGGTTTGCTATAGATAGAATACAGGGCTTTTTTCACTAATAGTCTATACAACAGAGGCGGAAATAAGGCTACTTCACAATTTGAAAAAGGGTGCTTCACAATTCTAAAATGCCAGTTTTACAAAATACATAAATGCCACTTAGTGACTTTCACAAATGAAACCACTTGCCCAGGCTCAAACTTTTCTACAATTTCAAATTGACAAAACCAGAGTAGCTTAAACATTCAATAATGAAATATATCAAGCCTTTAGTGATTTTCTTAACAAAATAAAGGGAATTATTAGTTGTAAATTGCTTTTCACAAATTTATCAAAGTCAATGTCGTGCTTCCTCTTTCACAATTCAAAAGCAAAACTACGCTTGAATTTCACAATTTGAAGAAAAATCGTGCTATACGTTTCACAAATCTAACAGGCTAGGGCTTATTCACAATTTTGGCAAAAAAAAGCCCTGGAATATGATATCAGTTACTAGGATACCTTGTTTGCAAGAGAAAGCATCCCCTCCACTACCAGCAGTATCTGTCATGTTGTTTACTTCAAAAGTATCAGTTGAAAATTCAGCTGGACAGCCTGGCCTTGACTATGGATGAGAATTTCATTGAAATCTAAAAAGATAACCATAATTTTAATGGCAAATAAATGAAAATTTCAAATAAATACCAGTCATGATTTAAAAGCAGCCTACACTGTAACACTGCATGTACTTAACCTGAAAAACAAGAGCTATAAAATAATTTCTCACTTGAAACGATGCTTAGACATATACTAGCCTGATAGCACTTTTTAAAAAAACAACATCAACACCTTTTTGATGTTTCCTGAGTTATTTATTGCTATTTTGGGAAAGTACCGGGTACTAGTCAAATTGGGAATTTTTGGTGCAAAAAATCTGAAATTGGGAATTTTCAGCATGTGGAATAATGACATTTGGTCTGACTCAACTGCCTAATAAACCATTAAATTTCTTAATAATTGTTTTATGATATCATATAATAGATGATATATAGTTGAAAAAGGAACATAAACGACAGAGTGCATATCATTTTCCTCCTGATTGCAGTAGCTTCTCTGTTATTTTCTCCATTGTGAGGAACTTTTTACTTGTAAATTGGGGAAAATGGTTATTCATGAGACATGACTGGAAAAGTTCCTATTATTGGTACTTTACAAAGAAGGGAAAAACTGTGGTTTCAAGATGTTTGACCTGAACTTCAACCCAAAGATAAAATTACAAGAAAATTACAATAATATTGTCACAATGGCTCTATAAAATATCTCACAATCACATTGCTCAGCCTGGAAACTGTTCAATGGCAATGCGCAGTGACCACAGTGTGTCAACTATAATTCTACAAGTTGGTGGAATATCAGAATCTCAAGCTCCTTTTACAGTTATTGAGAAAATTATTTTAAACATAAAGGAATCATCAGTTAAGCATCGTGACTGAACTTGCACTTGAAATGTCTCCAGTCCAATGTCGCGAAAAGTAATGGCACTTCTAAAATGTATGTGCAAAATCCGGTGTATCGGTACAACACATGAAAAATACCCACTTATATGGAATATATCGTTGTCATTCGTAAGATAGGAAACATATTGACAGTATGCAAGCGAGGTACTTTACCTGAACAGGTGTGTTTGCTTTCGTTTTCGTTTCGTCTGCAACTACCGGAAGTCAGAATGGAGTTGTCTCTCTTGATTTGTTATTCGTCTCAAATATCTTCGTACCAGTACGACATCGACGCCAAAAAATAATATTGACTAAGTAGAGTTGGATAATTAAAGTCTGGCTTCCTTCTTAATTTCTCACACACAATGTCACATCATTTTTATCTGGGCCTTAATTGACTTACAGTACAGTCCAGTGCAAATTAAAGTTAAAAAAATAAGAAATATCTAAATAACTTCCGCCATAAGACTTAAACATTTGAAGATAAGAAAAATTAGACTATCTTTACAATCATTTAGTAGATCTAGGATAATCAATTTGTAATAAAACAGTCGTGCACTTTACACATTTACACATTCCTTTCTTGGCTGCTAAGCAATTCTTTAACACCACTAAAAATTGATGGTTAGTCCATTTGACAATGTTGTCATGGTAACACAGACAAACTAATGTTTTTAACTTAATGTTGATTTTACTACAGTAGATTTTACCTTTGAAAAGTTCTTACAGACCTAGATCTAAAGAAAATCGGAGTTCTAATATGAAAAATAACAAACATTTGAATTTTGTTTTTATTTTTTAGTAACGTGCACATGAAATTTTACATGCGAGTCGATGGGAACTATGATCTACAATTTTTTTTTATTCAACTGCGAAATTTAATTAGAATCTACTTTACATTTTACAAAATTTCATCATAAGAACAAATGAAGACGATTTTTAAGAATATGTCAATTAGATCTATTTATACTATAGAGATCTACTCCTTTATATTTCTGTATGAATTTGACAAATAAAATACTAAAATTATATAATCATGGCAACCAGGCTTATACCATAAAAAAATCCTTGAAGTTCTTAAATTAATTAGTAGCCAAAAAATGTGGTTATTAAAAAATATATATGAACAGAATCAAATCATACTTGAAATATTCTATCATTATATGATACCAAATATAGTAGATTTCTATAATTTATTTCTATTTATCGTGTCATGCAATTTCAAAGTGAAAAACCCTGTGCAATTTTCCATGAATGTTTTTACTTTGTGGACTTTATTTTGGCACCTGACTGTACTTGTAAGCAGGCCTGGTTCAATAAATGTCCCGCATTTGTTAGCATCTTATGCAAAACAATAAAGTTTCTTGTTATGCATTTGTGGAAAATTTACTTTTTAGTAGACTCTACTATGGGGCATATACAATGTATAAACATATGGCATTTATGTATAATCAATAATGAAGTACTTTATTAAAATGATACTATATTGTGTCATTGATGAGAAATACTTTGAATTGGTCTCATTATTTTTAACCTTAGTATCAATTATGACCTTCTGGTTAATAACAGATACATGGATGGTTGTAAAAATGTATGAGGAAATCGTACAGGGAAGGCAACACTCCACTTAACCAGCCAAGCACAGAAATCAGTAACACCAAAGCACAACCACACTGAGCAATGCCCGCACATAAGCCAAAAGAAATGATTAAAAATCAAAGTCCCCGCCGTAAAAAATGCAGGATGATGCACCTTTAGTGTGAGTCGAGTTTGAGTGAAGAAACGACATCTGAATATGGGCCATATTCTAATGTCTAATTGTCTAGACTCGAGGACTGTGTACATCAAGCCCATGCATTTTCCTCACATCGCTTCAAGTCTTCCTTGCTTGGTTGTATAGTATTGCTTTATTTTTTATCATTCTTTTGAGTTTATGGTTGAACCATGGTGCAGATTGTCGCTTATTGCAGGTTTTTGATAGAGTGTTTGCATTTACAAAGTTGGCTATTGTCGTTTTGAAGGTTGACCATAGTTCTTCTACATTGATGTCGTAGTTATGATACTATGATAGAGTATAAATCATTTGATAGTTGTGACGACATATCCTCTTGTTTAATGTATATATTACAGCATTAGCATCCTCGAAAACCCAGGTGACATTCCGCTCCTGCACTCAATCCCTACATAACCGTTGACGCAGCGAGTTCGGGAGTGGAGACACCACTGGGTTTTCGAGGATGCAGCATGGGTATTGCAGGAGGCCTATGCAACTATTTTATGCAGCAGAAATAATTATGATATTACTCAAAACGGCCTAGCATAATCACTGACATAGAAAATTTATTTAACGCTTTTAGTATTAGTTAAAACGGTTAGTATTATTTTATTGGTGTTTACAAACATGAATCGGTTGCAACCCCTCCCCCATGTTGCTGACCTTCCTGGTACGCCCATGCATCTATGTAGGCTATTCAAATTGTTCTTTATCTGGGGAGCACGTATCATACATACCCACACTACTCGTGAATGTCATTAAACACGTCTATTGTGTACTAGGTAAAAATGCTTGTTGTGTACATATGATCACGTGCACAAAGTATAACTCGCTCCGGGCGAGAAAACCGTCCCATTGTGGGTACAGACGGAAACGCGTGAGACAATTTTTAAAATCAGGTCATTTTTCACTCTTGATTTCCTGTCATTCGGAGCAAGAACTTAAATTTTCGCTGTTACATTTTTGCTTACCAAACTTTAGCAACTATGATTTTCTACATATGCTGGATTGTGTTGCACGTATTGATGCTAATCGTCGACGTAAGTAGACCATTTATATTCAATATTTACTTTATTTCAGGTGGTATTTTGGGTGTAAATTGCAAAATCGAGACTTAGATTTTTCTACATTTTGGCGCGAATTAAGTTGCAAGGAAAACATTTGACCTTCAAAAAGCTCGTGACTTTAATATTGTATTGACCCATGTATACGAGGTTACATCTAATAACCACGATTCCAGAATTTATCTAGAATCTACATGTTTCCAGTTGCTAGCAGGGGCGTAGTCAGGGGCGTAGCTAGGACCTTAGCGATGTGAAGGCACGTAATAAAGAAGAAATAAGTAGGGGGGCATGCTCCCCCAGATTTTCTTTATTCCTTGAAAGGTACTGGTGCGTTTAGACGTATATTTACGTGGGCGTAGGAGCAGGAGCAGCCCCCCCCAATGTCTGGACAGGGGGGGCCAACATATCTTTTGGCCCCCCCAATAATTCAGACAAAAAGTATAATTTACGACCTAATATATCTCGTTATAGGCAATTTGCCTTCAGTTCTTGGTGAAAACGTATACAATTTTTTTTTTGCTCGCTTCGCTCGCAATATTACTTCCTTGTATCAAAATATGTCAACACCAACTGTTTCCAAAAAATACCCTCATGACATAAATTGTATTGTAAATGCCCCCCAAAAGGCCCAAACCTCCTATACGACTTTGAGAGGTTGTCATTTATATATAAAGCCTTTGCAACTGTCATTTACATATAAAGCCTTTGCAACAAACGTTTTCACATTAAGCTTTAATCTCAAAATCAAGCAATTCTCGGAACGCCTAGAATGCACCAGATTGATCCATTGTTTCGAAAATTTTCCCCGGGAAAGCCCCGGGACCCCGTATACTTGAACTGGTTTACTTCCAGTTACCACGTTATTACTAAACTAAATTACCACAGAACCATAAACTCACAGTCATAGGAGGATGTCGACGTTTAAGAGAACTATTTATGTACGATTGTATTTATGTGCAAAACAATGGGTATTGACATATTTTGAGATAATGTAGTTACTTTGCGAGTGGAGCGAGCAAAAAAAAATGTTTACCCTAAGTTGCCAAATGTTTGGCCCCCCAATGTTGAAGATGCTCCTACGCCCATGATTTAGTAGATCAAATTTCAAGTTAAACTTAAAAAAAAAAATTTTCTCGAAATGATGTGTAGGTCCGGGCCTTATGGGCTAGCGGCAGCTACGCTACTGGTAGTATGCGTGACATTAATTTGAAAAGTAAAATATATAAATTAATCCTGGCTAGTGGCTAACTGCTTCTTGTCTAGGAGTTGGTAGATAGATCTATTACATTGTGATTCAAGCGTGTACCATATCCATAGAGGACAGCTTTGCCATATCAAACTTGTTCATGGTTTAAGATTTATAACTGCATCAATATTTTCATGAAAATCTGAAATTGTCATGTTGACCAAAATGAAGTTTTAATTACAGACAGTTTCTCTTGTTTTCTCAATATATCAATTTAATTGGTAGTTACGACCTTCTTGTTCTAAGCCAGCGAATTGTTATACTTAAGTGTGAAAAACTCCGGTAGGGTGAGCAAGGGAGCTCCTTGTTTGTGAAACCAAATCATAAATGGAGCTATTTTATTACCCACAGGCCATTGTCATATGAATTTGAAACCATATGTTTTTTTTTATACGAAAATATATTCTTCAATTATTATGCAAATTTATGACAATTTAAATGCATGGAAATTTTTTAAAGATATTTCTTGTTTCCTTAATACAGGTTCAGCTTGTTCGAGCACTGCTAGCATATGTTTGCGATCGAGGTGTGGCTTCGATGGAAGGACTGGAGTTGATTAAAGATGACTTGCCACATGACAAGTTGGTGTGTCAGGTAAATAACTTATTTACTGCCATGGATAGTTCAACACTCACAATTTTGTTTAATTGGCCATATCCCAGACATGTAAGTAGATTGAGTTAGCAATATCTTTGATGCTTCTATGAACCTTAATAATGTTCTATAAGAACATTTTGTATTGTGATACAGCGATTGATTATCAGTGCCACAAGAGGATACTTGGCTGCTATTCTAAAATGTTGTTTGAATTTTAATTAAATTACTTGCAGCTTTTGGCGTTGAATAAACTAATAGTGTCATGTCACTAAAACAATAGAATAATGGTTAGAATGAGATTTGATGGGAGTGTGTGCTAATGGCACCCGAAACAATCCTTTTCAGGATTGAGAATTAAGCCTCTGTCAGAATCCTTGTGCTTGGTAAAAGCCTCTGTCAGAATCCTTGTGCTTGGTAGTTGATCTGGGCATTCGCAACTCCTTGACAATTTAGGAAATATTAGTCACAAGTTAATGTATTCAAGAACTAATCTTATATAGGCCTCTTTATTTCATGATTAACTTTTTATTCTTTACAGGCTGTTGATACTCCAGTTTTGGACTTGTACTTTCCTCATTCTTCTAGATCTAGTCACCTGCTCCAGGGATTTCCAATCGTAGCCAGAGATCAAAAGGAGGAACACAGACTGGTGTTTATGTCCTGTATATGTATGTCTTCATACGAGGAATCTGAGGTATAGTGACCCTTAATTATACCCCATAACATTGTTTTCTGATTAAATAAATAAAATACATTGTGCAGAGATATGGACACGATCCTCTTTATCTTCAATTACTTGCATAATTTAACAACTGATTTTAGGTTTTTTTAATGAAGATGTGTTAATATTACAAATTCTAGTACTAATAAAATTAAATACTGCTACAGTGAGTTGTTTAACACGCAAAACCCTTTGTATTGTAACATATGGAAATATTGAGTATATAAGGTAACAAACCACCCTTGATGGGTGAGCATGCTTTTCCATTGATTGGGATTGTTTGCCATGAGTCTGCCAAACATAACCAAGGGTCTTATTGTTGAATGTGGTATACAGTAATGTATTTAACATTTCAGGATATTCATATCACACCTAGTGTGTTTGGAGTTGCCTTGTATGAGAACTTCACCGTTGAAATTCCCACTATGATGTATTTGTGTGTGTTAGATGTTCAGGGTAGTGGTAATTGGTAGCCAAGATGATCGACAGCATGTGGACTCAACCTATATAATTATATGGATGATCTGATAAAAACTATCACCAACTTGTTTGAGGTAAGCTTACTTGATATTTGCAGTCAGCTGAGATACACTAGCTAAATCCTGCGTCACAAGAGTATTGCTACAGTGGAGCACTGATCTACCAACACTTTATTGTGCACCTTTTGCTAGTATTCTGTGTGTCTATTGGACAATTGTCCAACAAGATCTTTTGTTCTTTATCTAGACAAATTTCTCAGGATACCTGTTGCTGGTCACAATTAAATAATGCTGTTTCTGTTGTTTTAAAATAGAACTTCTTCATTGACCAGTAAATGTATGTCTCATTATTAATACGGGTACTCTTAGCTACTCTTATACTTTGCTAAAATGAATGTGATTTTGATATACACTACATATATATGTATATCATCTAGTGGCAATTAGGGCTATAACGGTATACCCCGGTATACGAAATACCGCGGACTTCTGTCCCACACGGTTCACGATACAAGACTTCTAAATTTCGGTACGGTTCGGTATTTGCTTTTTTATTAGCAAAATAATAATCAGACAACGAAAAGACCTGACAACCTCTGATTATATATAATTAAAATGTATCACTCGTTTTAATTGTATTGAGATATGCTTCATATTGTCTAAATTCACTTAAATTAGTTGATAGGCACATAATAATTGCTGTTATAGAAGCAACAAATTCATTATTACTTAAAAATTGAAGTATTTCAGCAGCTGTTAGGGAATATTGTATCATACCGAAATATACCGAACCGTAAGAAAAATTAACCGTACGTATCATATCGTGAGGTGAGCGTACCGTTACACCCCTAGTGGCAATTCAATTGCACGTTCAATTTGATCGTTAATTACCAGCTGACATTGTATCTGAAGTATTTAACATGTTCACTATCTCCTTGTGATAATTGGAAGTTTTACTATAAGTCTTTTTGAATCATCATTGGGTAAAGGGTTAACTGCAGCAGATATTTAAATATTATATTTATATATTTAAGGTGTCAGATGGAAGCCTTGTTTGGTGTTATGAACAGTTTGATCTTGGTATTAACCAACTACCCTTGGCCATGGAATTGGTGGAGTGTAGTTATGATGCAATATATGCTTTCCTGGAGGTTCCTCCCAGCACCACCTGCCAGTATTTTCACGACAGTCTTGTTGTAATGAGGTGAATATTTATTATTTTGTACCTTGGGTGATTTCACAGTGAGACAATCAATTACATCACTTTTTTCATAAAAAGTTGGTACCCTGTACACATACTTTTATCTATTTTGATATGTTTCTTTTTTGTACTTTCATCATTGTGTCTGAACAATATCGATACAATGTACTGTCATTCAATTTTTATTTGTAACATTACACATCACCCATTTACTATAGACTGCAGCATATTCACCTTACAAGATTCCCTGGATTGGATACTTAACGACTTCTTATTTGATCTACCACAAGGAAGTGTGGAAAATAGTGAATCAAATTTTCCTACCAAAATCAGGACACTTGGCTAACAGTGTTTTGCTATATCCATTAATTCTCTTAAAATCCTAGAAAGGGCTCAAATATGTCTGTTTTTTTCTGCTACTCAAATTGCTCAAACTGTTAGCTTATTGTGCCTTAAAATAAGTCTTCCTTTTCAACTAGACAACTAGCCATTTTAACAGGAATTATTTGTTTTGTTTCATGCCTCGTGTTAATGCATTTTGCCTTAACTTTATACAGAGATGAGACTGGACTGGATATACTCCACCCTGTTAATTTGGTGTTTTCCACATCTGGAATGACTGCTGAAGGGACAATGATTCGAGGCGGACATCGTCCTGATGGAGCTAATACATTCCGGTAGATGGTGCTATTGGAGGATCAACAGGCTTTGCTACAGAATGGGCCACTGGAGTTGTCAGTGTTCCTGATGATGTATATCAAGTTGAACTCCCTGTAAGTTTCACTCACATTTTCAAAGTTTCACGATTGCTGATTTGTATGTTTTACAGCCAGTTAGACAGTATGCTATAAGTGGTATATACAGTTTGTTAACAGTTTCCATGGCAACAACTATATGAAGTTTGTTCAAAAACAACAATTTTTTGTATGATTATAAAATTTTCCAGCTGTTTTAATGAACAAGTTTGAAAATGTATCTTAATTAATTCTAACCTTTAGATAGACCTTTACACATAAGTGACCGTGGCTGAGTGGTTAGGGTGTCCGCCTTCAGAGTGGAAGGTCCAAGGTTTGAGTCCCGCGGGTCTCTGGGTTATTTAAGAATCATGAGATTACAGCAGTTTAAATTTATTTCATTTTAGATGGTAGATTTTCAAATGTCTTGGACAGTTGACAGTAATGACCGAAGTCACCATATGGTCAAAATATGGCAAGTCCATTGAATAATGATGTTCACATACTGGTAAGTACCTGTACTTCTTGTAAAAATAACAATGTTTTCTTTACCCCTGCCTCCCAATTATTTGAGGGGTGATCAATAGATAATGAGAAAATGCTTACAACATAGCCAAATGGTTCTATATGGCAAACTGAATTAATATGTAGAACATAGTTTAATCTAAATAAACATAGTTTACCTGAAGGTCAAGCTTATGTTTAAAACAGTTATCATATGACTTTGAAAAGATTGTATAGGGAGTAACATTTTTAGTATTTTCCATAAGAAATTTCAGAGAGTTTTTGCCATCTTGATTGCCATCTTGATTTCCATCTTGATATCCAGATCGACTTCCAGATGTAACCAGTATAGACTGTTTCAGTTTCAGTTACTGTAGCACGGTATAGTTTTATAATAACACCGAGATATCTTATGTTGTTTTGTTATTGTTTAATCAATTTATGTACAAAATATCCTTGATTTGCAGGATGTAAAGTTTCACATTCCAGTGTCCAAGATATTGAGGGTGTTCAGAAGCTTGAGATGCACCTTTGGGTTCTTTCAAAGTAAGTTTTATTATACACACAAAGTAAAGTAAAATGTTGTATTGCTTATGGATAACCATCTGCAGCAAGTTAGTTTGGTGGTGTTGTGGCTTCAACCAATGATAATTGATTTGTTGGTATTGTATGCGATGAGTATGTGAAAAATATCAGATGGCTGTCTGCATCTTTAAGGCAGTACTCTAATGTGTTTACTGTTTCACACTAGTCTTATGGGGCATAACTATGACTGTACTGACAGCTATTGCTATATTGTTTTAGACAAAAGATGCTACATATGATCCCCAAAAAACCAGTTGATAACCAGTTCTAAATAAAGCTAAGCAAGATTGCACTTTTACTTTTCAAAATTTTAATTTGTTGCTATTGCCTACTGACTACAGTCTAAATTAAATCATCTTATTGCTATATTATACATCAAATTAAAATACTGATGTTCTTCTTGTGGCCCTGATTTAATTTAATGGATTATCCACACTGTCACTAAATTGGATAAATGGAATTGATAGACGTCCATTCTGTCCTAATTGTTTACCTGGTTTTTGTGGATAGCCTGACAAAGAAGGTTCGCCAGGTAACAATTAAACATACATAATATTATACTTGTTGTTTATCTTTTAAGATGGTGCATCCTTGATGCCCAAGTTTGAGCTGCTTTAGTGTATCTTTTAGTAGAATGTTGTTTGAATTTTAGTACAGTAGAACCCCACCTTACGACCACCCCGAAATTACGACCACCCCGCTAATACGGGCAATTTTTGAAAGAACGGAATTTTGCCTTCTTTGTCTAATGGTCGTTAATCCCGAAATTACGACCACCCCGCTATTCCGTAATGGGACCACTTTTTGCAAACCAAATGGTCAATTTGTGCAGATTTGAACCCCGAAATTACGACCAGTTGTAATCACACCTCTGAAAACGCCTGTCATTGTTTACATTATCGCCACCGTGACAAACTATCAACACCTCTGTATATTACCCAAAAATGACACCATTGTATTATCACCTTTGTCAGTACATTAGGCCAATGTTAATCCAATAAAAGGGATACTTAAAGTTGACTAGTTGTTGTGATAATCTTTTAATTGCCGTAATACAGAACTTTTAATTGTTTATTTGTACATGTCAGCCATTGGCAAGGGCTAATTAATTACGACTCCACGAGATTGGAACAAAAAGTTGAGTGAAGAAAATGAATGAAACTTAATTCAGCGTGTTTGAGGGTTAATTCGAGGTGATTTAATCAATAAATTGATTAATTATGTTCACCTGAAATAAGCTACGAGTATACAAGTCATTTAGTCATTGTACAAGAATTGTGCATAAAATCAAGTTGAGTAGTATTCGGATAGCACTAATTTCGAACATTATTCATATTGACTCTTTCAAACAAAACAACATACTTTCAGTAGATCTATAACATGTTGATTTCAATAAGCATCCATTCAAATGGTATTGGTGAAATTATTCATTCACACATGTCATGTTTTTTCAAACAGTTTATATCTTTATTATTTAAAGTTTTAAACATCAAAACATTAAAAAACAAAAGACTAAACACAACACACTTATACTTTATTATTATGATTTACAGACAGAAATATCCAACTGATAGATACTCTGAGTGGTCTATCCCGCTAATGAGACCACCCGCTATTGAGACCACTTTCAAAAAGAACGGATGGTGGTCTTATTAGCGGGGTTCTACTGTACTGTATAGCTGGTTATTTCTGCGGGTGTAATATTTTGCATTTTTGCCCCAAAAATGGTTGTGTTTATTTCTGCCGGTTTTAGTTTCTGCTGATTTACAAAATTGTGGATCGCGCTATAACATAATTATCACTATACATGTACAATCAATGCTCACTTAAATTATAAACACCTTTGTAACACTAGACAAACTGCAATAAACTGTACAATAATCAAGTTAACTTGTGAATACGTACCCCTTTATTATTATTTTTATATAGTGGAGATAATAATTCTGTTGGAAAATTCTGCGTAGATTTAATTCTGCGAATTGGTCTTGGACCGCAGAAATAACTATACGGTAATTTGGGTATATCACAAAAGGTTATGAAAACATGATGATAATATATATTGCTACAATTTAGCAAAAGTCAAGATTGATTGTTTCACAAGGTTTTTATCATCAGTTGGACATAGTGAATGTAACACAACAGGAATATTGATGTCCGGAACCTTAATGAATTCTGAGCAGTATTTATAAATTTTTATGTAAACTTATCCTTATCAAGTGGATTTTATGTTTTCAGGTCACACATCTGACCCAGCTACGCTTGAATGGGTCAGTCCGCCCAAAGAACCGTATCCTTGTGGTGCTCGTACTTGGACCACACTGTCAGATGGATTAGATTGACAACTGTTCATTCTGTCCTGATTGTTTACCTGGTTTTTGTGGATAGCCTGATGAAGAAGGTTCGCCAGGTAACATATACAATACATTACAATCTTGATTCTAAGTCGGATTACATTTACAACAATATATCATTATCCATGTATAGCTATTGTTCGACATTTATAACAAACATAGAAGATTTTCAAACATAGACATGCCGGTAAAAGAATTATTTCAGCATACATGTATTAAATCCAGCAATATATTACTTTAATATATATAAAAATTTATAAATCATATTATATATATATATTAAATCTGCTTTTAAAAAAAAAATTCATAATGAGCAACCCTTATGTCATAAAGGTATGCATACAGCATAATAATAGTCATATACATATTTCTGATAAGAAATCATTTATGTACAAGGGGTGATCAATATATTCAAGGACTTTTCATCTAGCAATTTCATATTGGCAGCGAGGCCTAAGGCCATTTAACATCATTTGGAGTAAGATGTCTCCGACCAAATGCACTTACAAAATTATTTTATTCATACAAGGGGCGGGCGACGTTGGACGTCACGCGACATAATTTTATGCATCACCATTCGAGCAGCACATAGCTCCTTTCTGGACTGATACCCGGCCCCATGTATGAGACTGGTTTTCTTTTAATACTGAAATAAGTAGTTAATAGCCAATTCTGGAATGTGAGGTAAAATAACGAGTAGCGATGCGTTATTAGAATCAAAACTCGGAAAAGGGCGTTGGCTTTACAAGATTGGATTATCAATGAAGAATGAAGCACAACCTAGCAAGTTTAGGGTGCAATATCAAAATAACCCTTTTGATCTGGAGTCAACGATTTAATGTCTTAGTTTTCGCCAGTTACATTTGGTATATATACAAACACCATGTAAACAAACACCATGTCAAATTTTCAGGAAAGGGAAATAACCCCATGCAGCAGGTGCAACAATAAAATTTTCCAAGTAAATTTGGTCCAATGTGTGGACAAGTTGATTTTTTCCAACCAAAAGTTGCACACGACCCTTTTTATCAATGGATGACGTCATAGCTGTCAAAATTACGTTTGATAAATAAACAAGCGAGCATTGAATACATGCCTGTAAAACATTGCCAAGTAAATAAGGATTTACTCGTAGTGAAGGTATGATGTAAGTTTTTGTTGTGACTTCATTCAGAAATTGGTCCATTTCGTATTAATTTATTTAATTTACTCGTCAGTTATTGTAAACAATCCTGAAGGCAATGTCACCAGAAAAAGAATCTACAATTTCATGAGAAAAATTAGATACACCGGTACCGTGGATACACCGGCTGCATGGGGTTACACTATACTGGAGTACTCTTTCAAAGATCTGTTGGTTAAATCAGTACCGTGGATACACCGGCTGCATGGGGTTACACTATACTGGAGTACTCTTTCAAAGATCTGTTGGTTAAATCAGTACCGTGGATACACCGGCTGCATGGGGTTACACTATACTGGAGTACTCTTTCAAAGATCTGTTGGTTAAATCAGTACCGTGGATACCCCGGCTGCATGGGGTTACACTATACTGGAGTACTCTTTCAAAGATCTGTTGGTTAAATCAGTACCGTGGATACACCGGCTGCATGGGGTTACACTATACTGGAGTACTCTTTCAAAGATCTGTTGGTTAAATCAGTACCGTGGATACACCGGCTGCATGGGGTTACACTATACTGGAGTACTCTTTCAAAGATCTGTTGGTTAAATCAGTACCAAGGATACACCGGCTGCATGGGGTTACACTATACTGGAGTACTCTTTCAAAGATCTGTTGGTTAAATCAGTACCGTGGATACACCGGCTGCATGGGGTTACACTATACTGGAGTACTCTTTCAAAGATCTGTTGGTTAAATCAGTACCGTGGATACACCGGCTGCATGGGGTTACACTATACTGGAGTACTCTATCAAAGATCTGTTGGTGGATACACCGGCTGCATGGGGTTACACTATACTGGAGTACTCTATCAAAGATCTGTTGGTGGATACACCGGCTGCATGGGGTTACACTATACTGGAGTACTCTTTCAAAGATCTGTTGGTGGATACACCGGCTGCATGGGGTTACACTATACTGGAGTACTCTTTCAAAGATCTGTTGGTTAAATCAGTATCCAGGTACTTGGATTTTTGAAAATTAAATTTTTAATGCTTCTGTCAACTTGTAAACTCAAATTACAATTAAAAAATCTTATTCACCGTCACAAAGTCACTATAATTGGGGTGTCACTGAAAAGCAAAATCTTAACTTTTTCATGAATCTAATCAGTTTTTTTTTAATCTAACTTAGTATTGAGTATATATGGTTCATTTATTGATGGTTAATTTTAATGAATTGACTTGTTAGTTATTTGTTATGATGATTGAACGTTGTTGCTATGAATATAAATGTTTAAATTATCAGCTGACTTAAAAAAGGGATACAACTCTTCAGATATACCGATAGTCTCCCTTTGTTAGATCCATGATGTATTTAGCTTTTGTGTCCTCCTCATTATAATTGGGGGCCATATTGCAATGGTGCTATCGGTCCCTCCGTCTGTCTGTTCGTCTGTACGTTACACAAATCTTGTATGTTAAACTCCTCACAAACTGTTGGGTGAAAATTTCTTTAAACTTTCACAGATCAACAACCTTGATGTCTTCCCTCTTTGATTCCTTATTCATTTGGTTTGGCAATCGATTCAGCAAACAGGGACAAAACTGGGCATACGCAAATACGCATGTGCATACGCTGTTTGTAAAAACTAGAAAAATTAAAGCGATCCAGAAATGAAATAATATGGTCTGAAACTACTGCAGAATACTCCATAAATATAGCTTGACCAATTTGACACGAGCCTGACCTTTTCATTAGCATAATTTAACAGTTGATATAGTGCCTACGTTTATAACATCGATTGTATGTTTTCATAATCGGAGAGTATCAAGAAGACGCTCGAGATGTAATACAAACACAAAAGTGAAATACCGATATCGCACGATTTGCTTGCGGAAATTGATATATTCAAAGCAAGAACCTTGTAATATATTCTTGCACAAAGGTCAGGCTCAAGTCAATATAGCCAAGCTATAACACATTAATTTGTAATCGTTCTCTCACCTCATTAAAAGTATTGATAACTGTTGTCACGATGTTAATGTTTTGAGCAAGAACTCAAAACGAAGTCGCACAATGTTATCTATCATAGGCAAATTATAAAGTGAAAATTTAATGTTTTCAGGTGAGAAATGTGACCCAGCTTTGCTAGAATGGGTCAGCCCGAAGAACCTTATCCCTGTGATGCTCGTACCCTGACCGTCTGGATGGATCACTAGGTAATGTTGTACAATTGTCTTGTTTCATTACACTTTAAAAAATAGTTGATATCCGGAACTCTGTGCAAGGTGGTTTTCCCCTTAATTTACATGTAGGTACAAACAAATCTGGCCTAGTAAGACTGGTTTTGTATTCATATGCAAACACAACTGACCCCCACTCTATTGTCCAGATATGAATATTCATGACTCAAAAGGATTATAACGGTAAAACTTTATTTGTACCTACAGATTAGTGGAGATCCGGAGTAGGTCTATTGACTGGATTATGAGGGCCTTTTAAAAATTACATGGACAAATCGATTTACAAGCTTATATTGCAAGATAAACAAATCATTATATAGTGTAGTACCACCTTTATTCTTCACAATCATGAAATTTCATAAAAATGGAACTTTTGGTTAAGCGAGGATGGCGAGGCCGTTGATCTATCCGTTGTATCTGTAGTGACCATGTGGCAAGTCCCGAAGTCTGACTGACGCTGCGGGAGAGACGTTATTGATGTCAATAACTTGAAATAAAGTTAATTACCTCAGATCTTCTCGAAGTACTCTCCGTTAAACTCCATGCATCATCTGTGTCGTCTAATCCATTCTTCAAAAAATATATTACTGTACCTGTCTGGGTTAAAGGGACTCAACTCCAGTTGGTAAATTGCAAAATTTATCTGAAAGCTCTTAAAATTACATTTTTTTGCTTGACCTACCTAATGCATTTATATATGAATCTGGGCTTATTCATCAAGAAGAAAAATAATCGCACAATGTCGGTTTATTAAATTTTTAATAAAAAAGTCTATAGCGTGACTAACACATTAACTTATATATTTCAAACACTGTGCACCGTTTAAATGCTGAGAAAAGCCGTATTCTAATTAACGGACAGTAATACATGTTCGGTAGATTTCATCAACAATGAGTTGCTCGTAATGTAAATTGTAAGAATTAGTTTATCACAGTTTTGTGACTCAAACATCTACAAAAAGGTGTTTTTATTATCGAAATGGAGTTTAGTCCCTTTCAACTGAGCATTATACGAGGGGCATTTTAAAAGTTCTGATAATGTCTCTGTAACTTGTTAAATATTGACTAATTAAATGTACCGTATATAAAAGTGCATTCTTTTGTAAAGATACCATTTTCCTCTAGCGAAAACAAGTACCGTAAACTAGAAACTATTTCGATCGAAATCCGCGAAAGTAAATAGCCGCGAACATGTCTAGGACCAGAAAACGAGAAAGTTTTAATTTGCAATTAAGGTAGTCTAGTATCGTACTAAAAACGATGCAAGTAATTACTTTGACATTGAATGACTGTTAAAATATAGCTCTATACACTTTAATTGTATGTTAAAGGTTGTGGGTAAAATGTTTTAAAAAAGTTTTACTATTTTTCAATGTCTGATAATGTCTTATAAATAGTTTTTAAAAAATAAAAAACTTAGAAAATCGTACCTTTGCATAATAACCTGTGTTGACCGTCCGTTCGGTACAGCATTGACCAGTAGCATATCTCTGGCATCCATAAATAGCAATGCTATGCAAGGTAGACAATTCAATTATTAAATAACCATGTTTCATCTGTAGTTAAATTATGTGATATAAGAAATCAGCATCTTTTTTAGAATAGCATATAAGAAATGACTTGGATAATCTTACTCGCTTGGCCTTATCATCGTCCGATAGAATACGAGGGATCC
Source organism: Spisula subtruncata (assembly GCA_963678985.1). NCBI lineage: Eukaryota > Metazoa > Mollusca > Bivalvia > Venerida > Mactridae > Spisula > Spisula subtruncata. Next base: position 8,010,478 of record OY787676.1, read on the forward strand.
ATCTTGCTGAAACTCTACTCATGTTTAAATGTTGTTTCAATATTGTGTGAACAGTCCCAGTACAAACACCAACACACGTCGCAATCTGTATCACTGTTTGCCGTGTATCACTCTCAATAACGTCACTAACGTACGTTTCGAATCAATGCGTTTATTACTGTAAAATCATTTAATTTTGTTGGGACGAAATTTCGTGGTTTTGGTAAAAAAAACAATTTGGTTGGGACTTGAATTCATGGATTTTGCATTTCAGGTAATAAAAAAAGGGTCAAAATTGATGTTTGTTGGGACTAAAGTTCGTGGTATAGGTGAACCATGAATTTTACGAAATTTAATCCCCCAAGAAAATTAATTATTTTACAGTATTATCCGTTTACTTTTCCTGCCAGTTACATCGTCTGACGTGGATGTCTGTCCATACGAAAAACACTTAAGCCACTTATATACTAAGGCTTGACAAACATGTGGCTTCAAATTTGTCTATTCCAACATTTCTCTAGTCTGTGTAGACGTTTTACCTTGAGCAACGCACATTTTGATCATGACGCGCTGTTCCGTGTCGTCAGTTGCCAGGAACAGGAATCGATTATAAGCACTGATATATCAACATTTTATACAAAATAAATCAACGGGTTACCCCGTGCGTTCAATTTCGCGTTGCTATAAAAACCATATTTAAGAATATAAAGTATAATTTACTAAATTAATATACAGAGTGAATGTATTTTTGGAATGTATGTATGTCTACCAAGTTTCATAAAAATCTGATGATAAATTAATAGTTTAATAATCAGCGTTGTCTATGTATTTTTTGAACGGCCCTCGATCGTATGATGCATTTTAGTGTTTTGGCAATGTTTGCTCCTAAAATTCCAGAAGGTTGACTGGCAACCATCTTTAAATCATTGAATTTTGTGCTGTGATTGATATCTATGTAATTTCATTAACTGTAAAATCATTAAGATTTGTGGGCATTCAGTTGTCATGGATATGTGGATGATCTCAACCATGAAATTAAATCCCTAAAAGTATTAGCAATTAATATATAGTATATGACTTAGTGGATATTAAAAGTAGTCCTTGAAATTATGTCAAAACAAAATGGTTATTTTCACCAAAAACCAAGAAAAAATTGTCCCATTGAAATTAAATGATTTTACAGTTGTTTGTGTTTATGATGTAGTGGTGTGTGACATTTCTTCTGGTTGCCATTATTAATTAAACTATAACTTATGTTAGATATATATGAGCCTTTGTGTGTAGATCGGTGCATACTTCCGGCACTATTTCTCAGTAACCATTAGTTGGATTTCAATGAAATTTAGCATGACTACATATACATAATGGTACAATCCATTCTATTTTTTACTTGTTATTTTATCCCTGTTCTTTATATAATATTTATTATATCTTTATAGCAATCAGTGCAGTGACAGTGGTCAAATTGTTTTATTTCTCTATTTTTAGATAGACAAGGAGCGCAGATGTGATGGTTTAGGAGACGGACATCGACTTGCAGGCGTGAAGATATTGTTAAGATAAGTCTTTAATAAGATAGTTACATACTCTCCCTATATGGGTTGAGGCAGTTTCTTTGAATGTTAATTCAGTTTACAGAAGAGAGTGGCGTCTCTTCGGACTGCAGGCTTTAAAATTCTGGTTATTAGATTGGCGAATTCGGCTGGCGGATAGGCTTTCGGCAGATAGGCGAGTGTCTACTTTAATTTTCCGTATTACATTAAATATTAATATACTATACATTATACAGTTTCATCAAAGATAGTGACTATATCAGTTGTGTGGGTTGCTGTCTAGCATGGAGATATGTTGAGCCCTCAAGGTCTAGGGCTAGTATATTAATAACTGTAAATCGGGCAAATAAGGACTGGTATTTGATAATCGAGACGGACGATGACAGATCATTAGCTTGCTTGTAATCGCAGGTTTTTGAGACGTTGGTGTGATGGTTTCGGAGACGATGTTACGATTATAGAGACGGACGATGACAGATTATTAGCTTGCTTGCAATCGCTTCAGTTATTTATAAGTTTATCCTTCATTGAACTGCTGGACCCAGTGTCTGGTCTGGTTGTTCGTCTATGGCAAAGGTCAGGGAAAAGTTTGGCAAGGACATTTTTTGTAGGAAAGTAGAAAAACTTTGGCAAAGTAAGGGGGGGGGTATTATACTATGCAAACACACCCCTGTAAAATGTAAAAGAGTCGCATAGTCACTGATACAATTTGTGGAACTTTTTTTTTTGGGGGGTCTTTTTACTTTTTTCATCTGTTGAACCCATTACCTGTACTTTCGATTTAGGAAAAAACGAAACTTTACATAAAATTCAGGGAGTTCAATTCCTGTGGTTAATGGATATTACTTATAATGAAGTGTTAGTATAGCTTTTGATTGAACACCAGTGGGAGAACCAGGACATAGAACCATTACGGATTGACCATGACATACTAACCACAGATTATCTAAATATCAAAAGTCTTTAAAAAGTTCTCACTCACAGTGCTTGCTCTAGATAAATCTAGTAAGTTTAATTAAGTGATTAACCAGAATGCCACTATAATGTTTACACTGATAGGTTGGCCCGGACAGGTAAATAACAGTTGCAAACTCTGTTATTCAAAATAATTTAAAATTATTGACTCATCATGCTTGATATCCTGTTACAATTATACCCTCTACTTTGATGGATATGACGGTTTTTAGTACTTTGTTTCAGGATTATGATGAGAAGATCACCAGATGTGACGGTTATGGAGTCCGTGGATCCCCGGATGCAGCATTGTATGTGATTTACCAGAATCCAGCATTGCCTGCAGGTCAACCGGTGATCCTGCATTTCATGTGGATTGTCCCGATCCATTTATTTTGGTCTCTTGGTCTGCAGACTATGCAACCTGACTGTGTTCTGTAGACCCAGCACCGACCGGTGCTTAGTCTGAGCCGGTTGCGTGTGTAGACTCTATGGCAGAGTCTACTGCTCTAGGTACCCTGCCTATGAGCTTTACGTTAGGAAGGTGGAGTGTCGTCTAATTGGCAAGGCACTGACCCTCAATTGTCGCGAAAGGTCATTTAGATTGCCTCGGGTATGTAAGTCAGCTATGCATACTATGAGTGTTTCATCAACTTAGCTTCAGACGAACTATTTATGTGTGCTTAATGGTCTATGGATGCGACTAAGTGTGGTATGTTGTGAGTTATGTGCTTGTCACCTTCTACTATCAGCCTCTACCACTGGCTAGCTAAAGTGAAAAGGAAGTCAAGTATGTAACCCTTCTCTGCCAGTACATAGCCTCTCCATAGGCAAGCTCCATGCAGTGCCTTCCCGTGGCAGCACATGTCAATTGAGCGCCTTGTGGCCTCAAGCTGAACTGCAGGAGACTCGGAGGTGGTCTGCCCCTAGACATGCGGTATGCTAGGCCCACCGGAGTGTGGACATGCCCTCATGCCCATGAACAGACCTCCAGCTATGGATAAATAGCTTCACTGCCTCATTAAACAATGTGAATATTTACTAATGACCATCATCTCTGTGAAAGGCCAGCTATAATTGGTAGTCTATGATTTAATAACTACAGAATATTTTGGATTTGACTGAAATATGCAAGGAGACTCAGTTTAATCTGGGTGGATAATATTAAGATGTAATGTTGTTTTTGTTTACATGGGTTGTTGTTAAGAGTGTCGTCTTAACAGTCCAGCGACCCGCATTCGATTACTTTTATTGGTCAATTTTTTATTTTTATTTTATGCGACTTATTTTAATTGATGCGATATATACAAACCTTCCTTTTATTGTCGACTTGCATTCACAATTTTCTCGTGATCTTCCTCATGATTAAATATAACTTACACTTTCAATTTCACCAATCCAGTTTGTGCACTGACATACAATTGTTGTTATGTTTTCTTTGTCTGCTAATAATGAATACAATAAAAACTTGTTATCTCGAGGACGAATCAGGACAAGTCAAATGATCGAAATAAACCGGGAGCTCGACATATCGGTGAGATAATTAGTATAGATACAACATTTAAAGCAAATTTGTAGGGACTTTGAATTTTGCTCGAAATAAGCTGGGTGCTCGTAATATCGATGCTTGTCTTAACAAAGTTTAACCGTATTTGACTAGGTTGAGTATCGCGGTAGCATTTATATTTCAGTTGTTCATGTTATAAAATGCTTATAAATAAATACATCAGTATTTAAGATTAGAATATAAGAACAAATAGATATTTGACTGATGTGAAAACAGTATTTTAAGACAATGCTTTGAAGAAGATACTCATTATGATTGTCTGTTGTTGTTGTTGTTATATGGTGTTGATACAATGTTACATTGTTGCTTTGGAGATGATGAGGGAGATGATGATCATTATTTTTATTGTTGATCTTGCTTTCCTCCCCAATGTTTAATGTTCCTATGCTGATTAGATGTTGATAATGATTGCATTTGTGATATGTTGGTGCTGTGACGTTACATTGTTGCTTTGAAGAAGATATTGATTGTGATTGGGTGTTGTTGTTGTTGTTGTTGTTGTTACATTGTTACCATGGAGACAATATGCTGATAATGGTTGTATATTGTGTGTGTTGATATATATTGGTGTTGAGATGTTACATTGTTGCTTTTAAAAAAAATGTTCAAGACAATTTTAAATTTTTGGTATATGTTATTGTTGTTTTAAATATAGTATGTTCATGATGATTTTCTTATTGTTGTTGATGGATTGGTTGGTTGTTGTTGTTGCTTGGTTGTTGTTGATGATGATGATGATGATGATTGGTTGTTGTTGTTGATGAGTGGTTGTTGTTGTTGTTGTTGATGATGATTGGTTTTTGATGATGATGATGAATAGTTGTTGATGATGATGATTGGTTGTTGATGATGATGATGATTGGTTGTGGTTGTTGATGATAATGATCGGTTGTGGTTCTCGATGATTGGTTGTGGTTGTTGATGATGATGATTGGTTGTGGTTGTTGATGATGATGATTGGTTGTGGTTGTTGATGATGATTGGTTGTTGATGATGATGATGATGATTTGTTGTTGATGATGATGATTGGTTGTTGATGATGATGATTTGTTGTTGATGATGATGATTGGTTGTTGATGATGATGATTGGTTGTTGATGATGATGATTGGTTGTTGATGATGATGATTGGTTGTGGTTGTTGATGATGATGATTGGTTGTTGATGATGATTTGTTGTTGTTGTTGATGATGATTCGTTGTGGTTGTTGATGATGATTGGTTGTTGTTGATGATGATGATTGGTTGTGGTTGTTGATGATGATGATTGGTTGTTGATGATGATGATTGGTTTTTGATGATGATTGGTTGTTGTTGTTGTTCATGATGATGATTGGTTGTTGTTGTTGATGATGATCATTGGTTGTTGTTGTTGATGATTGGTTGTTGTTGTTGTTTATTGGTTGGTTGGTTGTTGTTCTTCTTCGGTTGTTGTTGTATTGTTGCTTAAAGACTAGATGTTGATTTTTTATGGATGTTCCATTTTGCTGTTGCATTGTTATAGATATTGATGTTTATAATGATTGATGTTATTAAATGTTGTTGTTGATACATGTTCAATGATGTGTTAAATTAGCCTTAACTATGCAATGCTTTTATGTTGTAAATACAGTACAACATCTCCATAGCAGTTCTCTGTAGAGCAACAACCTCTCTATAACAACACCTTTAAAATTTCTCTGAAGTAATAATAAATAAGGTTTTTGTTTGTTCTTGTAAATTGCATTTTTCTTGTTAGAAATAAAAGTACATTCTTATGTGTTGTTATTTTGAAATTGAATATGCCTGAGTTACTTCCCTTGATTCAGGGGAGGGAACTCCGGGTCGACTAATTTTAAGCAGATCAGAGTTACTTCCCTTGAATCAGGGGAGGGAACTCTGGGTGGACTAATTTTAAGTCAACCGGAGTTACTTTCCCTGATTCAGGGGAGGGAACTCCGGGTCGGCTAATTTTAAGCAGATCAGAGTTACTTCCCATGAATCAGGGGAGGGAACTACGGGTCGACTAATTTTAAGTCAACTGGAGTGACTTCCCTTGAATCAGGGGAGGGAACTCCGGGTGGACTAATTTTATGTCAACCGGAGTAACTTCCCTTGAATCAGGGGAGGGAACTCCGGGTCGACTAATTTTAAGCAGATCACAGTGACTTCCCTTGAATCAGGGGAGGGAGCTCCGGGTCGACTAATTTTAAGTCAAACGGAGTGACATTCCTTGAATCAGGGGAGGGAACTCTGGGTGGACTAATTTTAAGTCAACCAGAGTGACTTTCCCTGATTCAGGGGAGGGAACTCCGGGTGGACTAATTTTAAGCAGATCAGAGTTACTTCCCTTGAATCAGGAAAGGGAACTCCGGGTCGACTAATTTTAAGTCAACCAGAGTTACTTCCCTTGATTCAGGGGAGGGAACTCCGGGTCGACTAATTTTAAGTCAACCGGAGTGACTTCCCTTGAATCAGGGGAGGGAACTCAGGGTGGACTAATTTTAAGTCAACCGGAGTAACTTCCCTTGAATCAGGGGAGGGAACTCCGGGTCGACTAATTTTAAGCAGATCAGAGTTACTTCCCTTGAATCAGGGGAGGGAACTCTGGGTCGACTAATTTTAAGTCAAACAGAGTGACTTCCCTTGAATCAGGGGAGGGAACTCCCGGTCGACTTATTTTAAGCAGATCAGAGTTACTTCCCTTGAATCAGGGGAGGGAACTCCGGGACGACTTATTTTATGCAGATCAGAGTTACTTCCCTTGAATCAGGGGAGGGAACTCCGGGTCGACTAGTTTTAAGTCAAACGGAGTGACTTCCCTTGAATCAGGGGAGGGAACTCCGGGTGGACTAATTTTAAGTCAACCAGAGTGACTTCCCTTGAATCAGGGGAGGGAACTCCCGGTCGACTAATTTTAAGCAGATCAGAGTTACTTCCCTTGAATCAGGGGAGGGAACTCCGGGTGGACTAATTTTAAGTCAACCGGAGTAACTTCCCTTGAATCAGGGGAGGGAACTCCGGGTCGACTAATTTTAAGCAGATCAGAGTAACTTCCCTTGAATCAGGGGAGGGAACTCCAGGTCGACTAATTTTAAGTCAAACGGAGTGACTTCCCTTGAATCAGGGGAGGGAACTCTGGGTGGACTAATTTTAAGTCAACCAGAGTGACTTTCCCTGATTCAGGGGAGGGAACTCCGGGCGGACCAATTTTAAGCAGATCAGAGTTACTTCCCTTGAATCAGGAAAGGGAACTCCGGGTCGACTAATTTTAAGTCAACCAGAGTTACTTCCCTTGATTCAGGGGAGGGAACTCCGGGTCGACTAATTTTAAGTCAACCGGAGTGACTTCCCTTGAATCAGGGGAGGGAACTCAGGGTGGACTAATTTTAAGCAGATCAGAGTTACTTCCTTTGAATCAGGGGAGGGAACTCCAGGTGGATTAATTTTAAGTCAACCGGAGTAACTTCCCTTGAATCAGAGGAGGGAACTCCGGGTCGACTAATTTTAAGCATATCAGAGTTACTTCCCTTGAATCAGGGGAGGGAACTCTGGGTCGACTAATTTTAAGTCAAACAGAGTGACTTCCCTTGAATCAGGGGAGGGAACTCAGGGTGGACTAATTTTAAGTCAACCGGAGTAACTTCCCTTGAATCAGGGGAGGGAACTCCGGGTGGACTATTTTTAAGTCAACCGGAGTTACTTTCCCTGATTCAGGGGAGGGAACTCCGGGTCGACTAATTTTAAGCAGATCAGAGTTACTTCCCTTGAATCAGGGGAGGGAACTCCGGGTCGACTAATTTTAAGTCAACCGGAGTAACTTCCCTTGAATCAGGGGAGGGAACTCCGGGTCGACTAATTTTATGCAGATCAGAGTTACTTCCCTTGAATCAGGGGAGGGAACTCCGGGTCGACTAGTTTTAAGTCAACCGGAGTGACTTCCCTTGAATCAGGGGAGGGAACTCCCGGTCGACTTATTTTAAGCAGATCAGAGTTACTTCCCTTGAATCAGGGGAGGGAACTCCGGGTCGACTTATTTTATGCAGATCAGAGTTACTTCCCTTGAATCAGGGGAGGGAACTCCGGGTCGACTAGTTTTAAGTCAAACGGAGTGACTTCCATTGAATCAGGGGAGGGAACTCCGGGTGGACTAATTTTAAGTCAACCAGAGTGACTTCCCTTGAATCAGGGGAGGGAACTCCCGGTCGACTAATTTTAAGCAGATCAGAGTTACTTCCCTTGAATCAGGGGAGGGAACTCTGGGTGGACTAATTTTAAGTCAACCGGAGTAACTTCCCTTGAATCAGGGGAGGGAACTCCGGGTCGACTAATTTTAAGCAGATCAGAGTTACTTCCCTTGAATCAGGGGAGGGAACTCCAGGTCGACTAATTTTAAGTCAAACGGAGTGACTTCCCTTGAATCAGGAGAGGGAACTCTGGGTGGACTAATTTTAAGTCAACCAGAGTGACTTTCCCTGATTCAGGGGAGGGAACTCCGGGTGGACCAATTTTAAGCAGATCAGAGTTACTTCCCTTGAATCAGGAAAGGGAACTCCGGGTCGACTAATTTTAAGTCAACCAGAGTTACTTCCCTTGATTCAGGGGAGGGAACTCCGGGTCGACTAATTTTAAGTCAACCGGAGTGACTTCCCTTGAATCAGGGGAGGGAACTCTGGGTGGACTAATTTTAAGTCAACCAGAGTGACTTTCCCTGATTCAGGGGAGGGAACTCCGGGTGGACCAATTTTAAGCAGATCAGAGTTACTTCCCTTGAATCAGGAAAGGGAACTCCGGGTCGACTAATTTTAAGTCAACCAGAGTTACTTCCCTTGATTCAGGGGAGGGAACTCCGGGTCGACTAATTTTAAGTCAACCGGAGTGACTTCCCTTGAATCAGGGGAGGGAACTCAGGGTGGACTAATTTTAAGCAGATCAGAGTTACTTCCTTTGAATCAGGGGAGGGAACTCCAGGTGGACTAATTTTAAGTCAACCGGAGAAACTTCCCTTGAATCAGAGGAGGGAACTCCGGGTCGACTTATTTTAAGCAGATCAGAGTTACTTCCTTTGAATCAGGGGAGGGAACTCCAGGTGGACTAATTTTAAGTCAACCAGAGTTACTTCTCTTGATTCAGGGGAGGGAACTCCGGGTCGACTAATTTTAAGTCAACCGGAGTGACTTCCCTTGAATCAGGGGAGGGAACTCCGGGTCGACTAATTTTAAGCAGATCAGAGTTACTTCCCTTGAATCAGGGGAGGGAACTCTGGGTCGACTAATTTTAAGTCAAACAGAGTGACTTCCCTTGAATCAGGGGAGGGAACTCAGGGTGGACTAATTTTGAGTCAACCGGAGTAACTTCCCTTGAATCAGGGGAGGGAACTCCGGGTGGACTATTTTTAAGTCAACCGGAGTTACTTTCCCTGATTCAGGGGAGGGAACTCCGGGTCGACTAATTTTAAGCAGATCAAAGTTACTTCCCTTGAATCAGGGGAGGGAACTCCGGGTCGACTAATTTTAAGTCAACCGGAGTAACTTCCCTTGAATCAGGGGAGGGAACTCCGGGTCGACTAATTTTATGCAGATCAGAGTTACTTCCCTTGAATCAGGGGAGGGAACTCCGGGTCGACTAGTTTTAAGTCAACCGGAGTGACTTCCCTTGAATCAGGGGAGGGAACTCCCGGTCGACTTATTTTAAGCAGATCAGAGTTACTTCCCTTGAATCAGGGGAGGGAACTCCGGGTCGACTTATTTTATGCAGATCAGAGTTACTTCCCTTGAATCAGGGGAGGGAACTCCGGGTCGACTTGTTTTAAGTCAAACGGAGTGACTTCCCTTGAATCAGGGGAGGGAACTCCGGGTGGACTAATTTTAAGTCAACCAGAGTGACTTCCCTTGAATCAGGGGAGGGAACTCCCGGTCGACTAATTTTAAGCAGATCAGAGTTACTTCCCTTGAATCAGGGGAGGGAACTCTGGGTGGACTAATTTTAAGTCAACCGGAGTAACTTCCCTTGAATCAGGGGAGGGAACTCCGGGTCGACTAATTTTAAGCAGATCAGAGTTACTTCCCTTGAATCAGGGGAGGGAACTCCAGGTCGACTAATTTTAAGTCAAACGGAGTGACTTCCCTTGAATCAGGAGAGGGAACTCTGGGTGGACTAATTTTAAGTCAACCAGAGTGACTTTCCCTGATTCAGGGGAGGGAACTCCGGGTGGACCAATTTTAAGCAGATCAGAGTTACTTCCCTTGAATCAGGAAAGGGAACTCCGGGTCGACTAATTTTAAGTCAACCAGAGTTACTTCCCTTGATTCAGGGGAGGGAACTCCGGGTCGACTAATTTTAAGTCAACCGGAGTGACTTCCCTTGAATCAGGGGAGGGAACTCTGGGTGGACTAATTTTAAGTCAACCAGAGTGACTTTCCCTGATTCAGGGGAGGGAACTCCGGGTGGACCAATTTTAAGCAGATCAGAGTTACTTCCCTTGAATCAGGAAAGGGAACTCCAGGTCGACTAATTTTAAGTCAACCAGAGTTACTTCCCTTGATTCAGGGGAGGGAACTCCGGGTCGACTAATTTTAAGTCAACCGGAGTGACTTCCCTTGAATCAGGGGAGGGAACTCAGGGTGGACTAATTTTAAGCAGATCAGAGTTACTTCCTTTGAATCAGGGGAGGGAACTCCAGGTGGACTAATTTTAAGTCAACCGGAGAAACTTCCCTTGAATCAGAGGAGGGAACTCCGGGTCGACTAATTTTAAGCAGATCAGAGTTACTTCCTTTGAATCAGGGGAGGGAACTCCAGGTGGACTAATTTTAAGTCAACCAGAGTTACTTCTCTTGATTCAGGGGAGGGAACTCCGGGTCGACTAATTTTAAGTCAACCGGAGTGACTTCCCTTGAATCAGGGGAGGGAACTCCGGGTCGACTAATTTTAAGCAGATCAGAGTTACTTCACTTGAATCAGGGGAGGGAACTCTGGGTCGACTAATTTTAAGTCAAACAGAGTGACTTCCCTTGAATCAGGGGAGGAAACTCAGGGTGGACTAATTTTGAGTCAACCGGAGTAACTTCCCTTGAATCAGGGGAGGGAACTCCGGGTGGACTATTTTTAAGTCAACCGGAGTTACTTTCCCTGATTCAGGGGAGGGAACTCCGGGTCGACTAATTTTAAGCAGATCAGAGTTACTTCCCTTGAATCAGGGGAGGGAACTCCGGGTCGACTAATTTTAAGTCAACCGGAGTAACTTCCCTTGAATCAGGGGAGGGAACTCCGGGTCGACTAATTTTATGCAGATCAGAGTTACTTCCCTTGAATCAGGGGAGGGAACTCCGGGTCAACTAGTTTTAAGTCAACCGGAGTGACTTCCCTTGAATCAGGGGAGGGAACTCCCGGTCGACTTATTTTAAGCAGATCAGAGTTACTTCCCTTGAATCAGGGGAGGGAACTCCGGGTCGACTAGTTTTAAGTCAAACGGAGTGACTTCCCTTGAATCAGGGGAGGGAACTCCGGGTGGACTAATTTTAAGTCAACCAGAGTGACTTCCCTTGAATCAGGGGAGGGAACTCCCGGTCGACTAATTTTAAGCAGATCAGAGTTACTTCCCTTGAATCAGGGGAGGGAACTCCGGGTGGACTAATTTTAAGTCAACCGGAGTAACTTCCCTTGAATCAGGAGAGGGAACTCCGGGTCGACTAATTTTAAGCAGATCAGAGTTACTTCCCTTGAATCAGGGGAGGGAACTCCAGGTCGACTAATTTTAAGTCAAACGGAGTGACTTCCCTTGAATCAGGAGAGGGAACTCTGGGTGGACTAATTTTAAGTCAACCAGAGTGACTTTCCCTGATTCAGGGGAGGGAACTCCGGGTGGACCAATTTTAAGCAGATCAGAGTTACTTCCCTTGATTCAGGGGAGGGAACTCCGGGTCGACTAATTTTAAGTCAACCGGAGTGACTTCCCTTGAATCAGGGGAGGGAACTCAGGGTGGACTAATTTTAAGTCAACCGGAGTAACTTCCCTTGAATCAGGGGAGGGAACTCCGAATCGACTAATTTTAAGCAGATCAGAGTTACTTCCCTTGAATCAGGGGAGGGAACTCTGGGTCGACTAATTTTAAGTCAAACAGAGTGACTTCCCTTGAATCAGGGGAGGAAACTCCGGGTGGACTAATTTTAAGTCAACCGGAGTTACTTTCCCTGATTCAGGGGAGGGAACTCCGGGTCGACTAATTTTAAGCAGATCAGAGTTACTTCCCTTGAATCAGGGGAGGGAACTCCGGGTCGACTAATTTTAAGTCAACCGGAGTAACTTCCCTTGAATCAGGGGAGGGAACTCCGGGTCGACTAATTTTATGCAGATCAGAGTTACTTCCCTTGAATCAGGGGAGGGAACTCCGGGTCGACTAGTTTTAAGTCAAACGGAGTGACTTCCCTTGAATCAGGGGAGGGAACTCCGGGTGGACTAATTTTAAGTCAACCGGAGTGACTTCCCTTGAATCAGGGGAGGGAACTCTCGGTCGACTAATTTTAAGCAGATCAGAGTTACTTCCCTTGAATCAGGGGAGGGAACTCCGGGTCGACTAATTTTATGCAGATCAGAGTTACTTCCCTTGAATCAGGGGAGGGAACTCCGGGTCGACTAGTTTTAAGTCAAACGGAGTGACTTCCCTTGAATCAGGGGAGGGAACTCCGGGTGGACTAATTTTAAGTCAACCAGAGTGACTTCCCTTGAATCAGGGGAGGGAACTCCCGGTCGACTAATTTTAAGCAGATCAGAGTTACTTCCTTTGAATCAGGGGAGGGAACTCCAGGTGGACTAATTTTAAGTCAACCGGAGTAACTTCCCTTGAATCAGAGGAGGGAACTCCGGGTCGACTAATTTTAAGCAGATCAGAGTTACTTCCCTTGAATCAGGGGACGGAACTCCGGGTCGACTAATTTTAAGTCAACCGGAGTGACTTCCCTTGAATCAGGGGAGGGAACTCCGGGTGGACTAATTTTCAGTCGACCGGAGTTACTTTCCCTGATTCAGGGGAGGGAACTCCGGGTCGACTAATTTTAAGCAGATCAGAGTTACTTCCCTTGAATCAGGGGAGGGAACTCCGGGTCGACTAATTTTAAGTCAACCGGAGTGACTTCCCTTGAATCAGGGGAGGGAACTCCGGGTCGACTAATTTTAAGCAGATCAGAGTTACTTCCCTTGAATCAGGGGAGGGAACTCCGGGTGGACTAATTTTAAATCAACCAGAGTTACTTTCCCTGATTCAGGGGAGGGAACTCCGGGTGGACTAATTTAAAGTCAACCGGAGTTACTTCCCTTGAATTAGGGGAGGGAACTCCGGGTGGACTAATTTTAAGTCAACCGGAGTTACTTCCCTTGATTCAGGGGAGGGAACTCCGGATCGACTAATTTTTAGCTGATCAGAGTTACTTCCCTTGAATCAGGGGATGGAACTCCGGGTGGACTCTTTTTAAGTCAACCGGAGTTACTTTTCCTGATTCAGGGGAGGGAACTCCGGGTGGACTAATTTTAAGTCAAACAGAGTTACTTCCCTTGACTCAGGGGAGGGAACTCCGGGTGGACTCATTTAAAGTCGACCGTAGTTACTTTTCCTGATCAGGGGAGGGAACTCTGGGTGGACTAATTTTAAGCAGATCAGAGTTCCTTCCCTTGAATCAGGGGAGGGAACTCCGGGTGGACTCATTTTAAGTCAACCGGAGTTACTTTTCCTGATTCCCCTGAGCCATTGGCCCCAACCTGGCACCACAAGAAGGAATAGTCTGAAGAACCGAGAATGTCGTCCTATATATACCCGCAGACATAAAAAAGGGCGTCCATTGCATTGGCCATGACGTTCGACAAACCGAACTGAAGGCATGTAATTTCTCCATCATTATTTCACTGAGACCAATCGTTCAGTTCGGGTAGACGGTTCAAAAGTTAGAATAATTTATTTTCCAATCGAAGGTCATACGTTACCAACATGGCATGTATAATCATAGCATATAGACCCTTTCAATTAAGCGATAATCGTATGTACAGAGTTACCTCCCGTAACCGGATGTGACGTCAAACGAGGGCTCTACAAATTAACGACACTATAAACGCAGTAGCGAAGAGATTATTTAATCGCTTTTTTCATTAATTGCATGTTTTGTAGCTGTTGTTTTTTCAATAAAGATGTTTATAATGTACTAACAATGTATGTATAATATGTTACATGTTATGGATGTGGAGGAAACGTGTGATTTCTCGGATTTTTTTCTATCAACGATGGTCAATTATCGGGCGTTAATTTCCAAAAAGATCTGTAGTTGTATTAATTTTGTTTTGTAATTCGGTTGATTGTCATGCACATTTCGTACATTAAATTGAGCGTTAGTGCTAAGATACAGTGTATATTTGTACTTAGATAAATGTATATTTTGCCGGGAATATAAAGCGCAAGTATTTTCACATGGTTCTTTCAATACTACATCATTACCGCCATTAGACCTAGTTTATATACTCTGGATCATTGCAATGTCTCATTTCTTTTTACCAATACAATTCACAAGTTATGTGTTGTTTATTATGGATTGTAATAAAACAAAGACATAATTATTTAGGCCTTTGAATACACGTATATTAGAGCCACAACGATTTATTGGAATGTCCTATCTGGTTACATACGTGCCATTTCGGGCAAATTCGGCTTAAAAAGCTGTATAAATGACGATTATGATAGCAGTTGATTGTTATAAATTAATTTAAAAAATACATTATTTATATACAACTGCTCTTCAAACTAACATCACAATTAACAATATTCTGTTTTTAATATAAGAATTGTAAATCTTAATTCACAAAAAGTGACCTGAACTGCAATTCGAGTGATGGGAAATACATAACAAATTAAAGTGAGACAGATACTTAAGAAGTTAAGGTGCTAAAACCCTAATGCATAAATAAAATCTTGTCTGATGATGAGGTGCTAAAACCCTAACGCATAAATAAATTCTATGTGCTGTATAATTATATAATGATTTACAATAAACAGCATAGATCCCCTAATATCAAGATAAGCCACCAAGACCATACATTAAATTAGTTTCACAGCAGGGTACTAATATACAACCAATCAGTACTATGTTGTCACCATCTGTCATCTTAATATACATGTACAGTATATTGATCAGTGTTTTACCTTAAATGATTGACATTGATTGACACTTTTAAATCAACGTTTGGGTTACTTTTATAAAAAAGTATAAATTATGTTTATCCAAACCACGGAGCTCTCTCTAATTCCGTGTCCGAACAAAAAGTGTAAATTAATGGACATGCACCTGTATGACTTGTGCTACAATGCTCATTTTGATGTTTCAAATATAATTTAGTGCAATATTTTTACACGTAGACACCATTTAAAATAAATAAAGCACTTTTCTCATTTACTTGTATATGAATTGTAAGATTTGAAACAGACTACATTGTATTGCCAAACAATTTAGTTTTACCTACATACAACAAAATTTTACATATAATTGACTTTAAGTTATTCGTCGTGTGAACTTTTCCGGTGATTCCTTACTTTCTTTGATTGTAGTAAACAACACATCAATGTACTCGTGTTAACACTAAACAAGTAAGCACATGCGGACATGTAAAATCATGCCGCCCGGATTTTAGTACAAACTATATCTAGAAAGAAATTTCCTCCTGTGTAAATTAACGTTTTAATATCTGGCTGGATAGTCGTACTTTTGAAATGATATAGCTAATATTCTATACTTTTATGATGTGTGACGAATTATTAAAATACACAATTTCTTTATGCTAGTATAAAATGTAAGTCAGGTTTCAATGAGAGGATTGTGCGCGCGTGATGCATGGTATTTAGGTTCGAAAAGCATGGCTCTCCTTTTAAAACTTTAATAATATCTTTTAATAATATAATTGTTGGAAAGCTTAGTCTACGCAGTTCTTAAAACTAAAAATTATAAACATTTTGAGCAAGTTAAATGCCAATTGTTGAGTATTGAATTCAGTTCTTTATTTTTACATTTTCTTGCCCTTGAAATTTTTGTTCCGAAAACATGGCTTTTTATGTTTAATTATTGAAAATACATTAACAAACGTTACATTATTAAAACGTCTATACGATCTTGTTTTCGTAAGTGTTCATCTTTTAAAAATCGACAGAGTAAAACGTGATTTACAGCGGTTTAAAGTTGACACATTTTTTATTTCCTCTACACGCTAACGGTAATCGGCTCGTGTATTCGCTTTGAGCCCTCGTTTGACGTCATCAAAGGGAGACAATTTAATTACGGTCTTAATTGAAAGGGTGTATAACAGCATCAATTTATAGTCAATAACTCGCTGTATGTCACTTTGCATATGCATATCCCGGCATATAAACACATGCAATGTGTCCATTGTGATGCGGTGCTGTACGCACAATTCTGGTATGTAAATTATTGGGTAAAAGAATTAACTTTTCATTCTGGTCGCTGTATGGCTGTGTTTTCGACCCTCGAAATTTAAAAAGAGCCAAATTTTGATGTTTTTTTTCTTAAAATCATGGGTATTTTGCCTATAACATGGTAATACACCAGTCAGTTCCATCCACGGGATGCCCGGGATCTTTACGTTTACCCGGCCACTGACAACTACATATAGTCCCCGGAGTATTGGTATTGGTAGTGCGGGGAAGATTCAAGGTTAAAACACGACTGTTTCCCCGGCTATCCCAGGGGAATCCCCGGGATGTGGCCGTGGATGCAACTGACTGGAGATCGTCATGACATTTATTAGTACCAATCATCGTTACAACATATATTTAGATTATCTTGCATTTTGTAAAAATGTTTTTCACGTAGTGTCTATATTGTGAATTAAAGACACAGAATATAATTGGGTTTATAACACTGTTCCAAAATGGAGAACGTAAAGCGAACTCGACCAGGACACTGAGTTCCTTTACAGTTTCTGTTGACAAAAGACGAACGTAAACAATGACGATAAAATATGGAATAAAGCACACACTGAATGCCACAGTGATCGCGAACATCATTATTGTAATTTTCCCTTCAGATTTCTCTGTCTGTGAGTGTTTCGATGTTTTTGTACGTTTCCCCTTCTTGTTCATGTCAATCACTGAATTGCTCGGTGTGTTTTGAGATGAAATATTCACCATTTTGTCGTCACTTCCGCTAAGGCTGAACTGGGCTCTATGATTGGATGGTTCAGTTTGCAAACTTTCCAGTGATTGGTTAATTCTGTCACGTGATTGACTTGTGTCGTTGTTTGAAAATGTGCTCATTGCATCCAAACTCAGACCAGTGGAATGCGTTGTGATTCGCAATGGAATGTCACCGGAATGGTTGGAATTTGAAGCAATTTTACCTTTATTGTGTTTACGCAAACTAAACCAAATACCTCCATACATTGTAATGAATGTGAGAAATGATAGAAGGATGGTACATGCATCCAATGCATGAAATATCACAACGACCGTATGGAATTTCTCATCTTGAGTATTTGTACAATAATGTCCGGTAACATTTGAGCTAATGTTTATTTTGACAATGTCATATGTTACAAAATCATGTGTTGATACTGCCATAGAAATTGTTGATAAAGCAACAACAGTCCAAAATGCTGATCGGTTTGTAAACTGTCTACCGAATGGTTTGCACATCTTGCGGTACCGCTCGAATGCAATAGCGCACAGAATAAACACAGATGTCACGATGAACCAATGGTCAAGAAAATACATCACCTTACATAATTCCCCGTATGTATACAATATATTCACAGACAAATCTGTAATGGTTGTGATGGCTAGGAAACAAACAATTAGATCACACAATGCCAAGTATTTGATCAACAAGGCTGTCGGTGTTTGTTTGACCTTTCTTGTGTAAAATATAATCGTCAGAATATTCCCACAGATTCCACAGACAGTAATTAAGCTCAGAAACACAATTATTGGAATACGTTCATAAAGTAAGCGCCGATGTTCTTTCATTAAAATCCAATCATCGTCTTTTAGTGTCTGATGTATTGTAGAATTAACAGCACTTGTTGTGTTTATATCCATTTTATATCGAATTAAAAAAACGGTTTACAGCGTTGGCGAAATAGCCAAACTTTAGGCTACAGTACAGTGTACACGCGTTAGAAACCTGTTTATGTCAATTTTAGGTAGTGTAACAACACCAAAACAACTCGATGGCGTCAACAAAAGACAGCAATGACGTTCAATAGAATTTTGTTTATGTCCATTTTAGATAGTATAACAACACTAAAAATGGATGGCGTCGTCAAACGACAGCAATAGCTTTCCCTAGAATTCTGTTTATGTCCATTTTAGATAGTGTAACAACAACAACAACAACAACACCAACAACAAAAATCGAAGGTTTCAGCAAAAGACAACTTTGGCGTCCCATAGTTTAGTAATTCCGGCGAACTGGTTGATAAAATAAAATGATCATGGGTGTAAGTATCCCAAGTAAAGGGCAATAATTGTCCTAAACTTAAATTCTCTTAAAAGTCCTTTCCACTTGACAGGTTGTCATAGACCTAACTCATGTATTTAAAGATCGTGTTCAATCAGGCAACACAAATGAAGTCATAACTAAATTATTAAAAAATATCCATTAGTGTTTTGAAAACACATTCATAGCAATATTTTTATTAAATTTGATCCACCACAAGCATCATGAATTCTAGTAACCACGAGTATCCTCACGATTTGAATCCATACAATTCATAATATTATGTATCTTTAAATTAATAAACTCGTCTTATCATATATGAATGAAATCAAAAGTTAACTTCTGATCAAATAATTCTAAATCACCCAATTGATAACTACTTGAAAAATAACAATGTTTTGATCAACGTTCATCCCGGAAACGACCATTTATGATAATTATATACCGGTGAAATATATTCATCAAAATACTTACCGTATTCCCCCAAATAAAGCCCCATCTAATAGTAGCACCCCCCCCTCTTTTTTGAAAAAAATGTTTCTGTGTTGTTGTTTTTTAAACATACTTCTTGATGTTTTATATGATGGTTATCAATATTCTGTTGTTGCTTCATCAATAAAATAGCCATTTATTATGATTTTTTTTCACCATTTTCTTTGAAAATATTATTATTGCTTTTAAAACTGGACCCCAAATAAAAGCCCGTCCCCCTTTTTTACAGAATTGGCCACCGGGGCGTTTATTTGGGGGTATACGGTAAATACTTACTATGAATCATCGAAGTGATTGATCAACCTATATTACAAGTATTACAAGTGTAACAATCCGGTCTATTTAACATGACACGTTTTTGTTTATTAAAAGTACTTTTTCACATCCGTTTTATCCTCAAAATATAATAATTGTAGCCGTATATGAAAAGTTTTTGCAATACATGTACATGAAACGTAAAGGTACCCCCACTTTAGTACAATAATTACACAAATCTCAACTTGCCTAAAGCACACATATAACGAACTCATACTTTATATGGATGTGCAATATACAAAAAAAATGTATTGTAAATAAGTATTTATTTACAAATATCAAAATAAAGCATGAGCTAAAAATAATAAGTAGGTGTCTTACAACGAAACTCTGATAAATCTCATATTACAGTATCGTCGAAGTGTAAATCTTGTGGTGCACAGACACAACCCAAAGCTACAGGACGTATTATACACATGTACTACTTGTGCATTGTATACTAGTATCCTACCTATCCTCTTCGTCCCCTGTGGGACATAAGGCCGCCGTGTATACTAGTATATTCACTTGTTAATACGGCCACTTTTATTTTTCACTCCATGAAATTGAGACAGGAAATACTGTCAATGTTTGCTGCTTCATAAGATCTCTATAATGTTATATCATGGCTACGTGATGTTAACTGAAGGGGTGGCGCTCAATCCAATGATAATCAAGGGGGTGGGACTTAAATTTCAAAGGAATGAGTGCAATAACTGCAGTGCATGATAATATTATCCTGCACTGAAAGTTGTCGCACGCATACTGTAAATCATTAATTTTCGTGGGCGATTAAATTTCTCGGACTTTATGGTTCACCTTCAACCTCGAAATCAAATTCATTCGAACAATAAACTTTACCCTTGTATTTATTACCTGAAATGCAAAATCCACGAATTAAAGTCCAATCGGAATGGTCATATTTACCAAAAACCTCGAAATTTCATCCCAACGAAATTCAATGATTTTGCAGTGTACCAGTGTTTATACGTTAACCGTAAAATAATCCGTGATGTCCGTGCTTGAAAAGTACGTACTGGGGTCTACAACTTTAAGGTAATAGAGTGTAATTTGTAGTGAAGTAAAGTTTCAAATATATTTTCTTCTTTCAAATTTATTTTGTCGGATACAATAGGCATTGTATTATGATCATATTACATTAACACTTGAGGTTAGACACAAATAAATTTCAAAATTTGTTGACAGCAATTGGATGGCCAATCTTGTTCGTTCACAATCAAAGTAAACATGACATTAAAAGTCCAAATTTGTTCTCGGGGACTTAGTCAGTAGTATAAGGAACGAAATCTTACAAAAAGATGATTATAAAATACATTCATGAGCTTGTATCATGCAAAACTTCAATGACCTTGCAAAGGTGTAATTTTCTTGTAAAACATGCACAATCTCCAAGTTAAACTCCGTGCCCTTAATATCACAACGTGGTATTGGAAATTTAAATCGGTCAGCGAGGACAATGTACCGTTATGTGATATTCAGCCACACCCAATACAATTTGACAGCCAATGATATAAGCCAGAAAGAGAAACTTAACACTCGGTTTCCTGATTTAGTCTCGGGCTCCACCCTCGACGAAATAAGGCAACCTCGCGTTTGCGTTCTCTTTCTATTACTTATTTACAATGATATTGATGCTGGTTTTGATATGTTTAAATTGCTGTTTATATGTGTCTGTGTTTACATAGGCCATATTTTTTCTATGTAAATGGCTAAAGGTATATTTATATTTCGATTTGCTATAAATTAATGGTAATTGGTAATGTTATACTACATGTATACTTATATAGAACAATTGTGCGATGCGAGCATTATATCTTTAAACGGTTATTTATTTGGACCAGTTTTGGTGATATGAGTGATAAATGTTAGTTTGACAGTTTATTGTTTGTCTCATGTTATTATATGTCCACATTGTTTTCCTATTCTGTGGTCTGGTTCCTGTGCTACTTTACCTATCAATATGACCTTGGTCAAAACCAAATGCTTCACCGTATCCAATCCATAGACAAAAAGCCTCGAGACAAATAAAATGTATGCTTAATTGTAAATAGTGTAAATAGATATTTGAACATACTAGCTTCACCAGTCACCAACACCATGAGGATGATAAATAGCTCAATTTGGTCACTTCTCAAATTTGCACCGACGTGTTGTGCCTCTATAGTGCTTGCTTTGGAACCGCGTCTTCACGGATCTGAAATGTCGGCGTCCCCGCGGTATGGATGAGACAGTATCTGTACATAGAAACACTTAATTAACAACAGTGTTCATTATCTAAGGACAATCAATAAGATCGATGATGGAACATGTATATGATATTAAGTGACTGTGTGTTTATTACTCGATATTATAACAATCGGTACGTTTATGAAAGAGAGATGTCACTCTAAATATCAATTACCATACTATACGTGTGTATTATTATACACCTGTTGATCGACATTAATTATACAAATCATCATACAATTAAAGGAAACATACACCAATATATAGTGCGCCCAGGACAACGCGATGTTCACAAACATTTACCGGGTTGGTCTACTGTTGTAAAATTGGTTACTTTAAATGAACACATACGGTCGATAATATATACTACAATAACTCTGATAATGTGTGGCTCATTCAAAAGTTTCCCGGCTTTCTTGTTATCCTGTGTGCACTATCTATAACACGTTTTCCTGCTTGACATTCAGCATAGTAAGTTCTAGGAAACTACATATTATCCAGTGTCAGTGTAATATGTGACTGGATATAGTCCAAATAATTTTATGACTGAAATAGTTGTACTATTGACAAGCGAGACTTAATAACGTAACCATTTCTAAAATAAATGTGTTCATCAATCTATTCACACAACAAATACAATGTACACAATCATGTATAAAATTATATAATTGTAGTTCTCACCATTCGCTGACATAGCGTGTAAAATGGAGATTTTTATTTCAAAAGTTTCAGTTTTGACAGTTTTGCCTTTTTGGGCATTGTTGGCATAATTTTTACCGTCTACAGTTCATTTTAAATAATTTATAAAGCTCACGATGATACTAACGTAGACTCTTAGAAGATACAACCCGGAAGTTAGGTTGGTCTATGTCAAAGTATATAGATCCTGTGCTTGAGCATGCATTGCTAGTAAATCTTGGCGGTGTGTCTACGTCAAGGTAGCCCCGGAGCATGCCTGGTGGTCTACGTCAAGGTAGCCCCGGAGCATGCCTGGTTAGTATATCTTATATTATCATTAGCGGATCCTACCTCCAGATAGATTTTACTCTCTGTAACTTCTTCACGTCTGTAATGTTTACCATTGTTATCCTCTACAACACGCGGCGCCTTGTATGAGGCGTACCCTGTAAAACAAATACAATGTACCGGTAAATACAAATACCAACGATTTTATTGTAATATAGCCACACGCCCTAACAAATGGTATAATATACAGTCCTTTCAAAGTAAAATGAGAATGGTTTGTAAACATTAGCTCGTCCTTTGGGTAAACTATGTTTATCTAGTTTTAATTTAGTATACCTTACTTAACCGTAAAACCCGCTATTCTTTCGAATGTGATAGATCCCTCTATATTAGTCTTTTTGAATTGACAATAATGTGTCTTTATCATATGGAGCATAGGGATCGTATCTGAACGTTAACAATATCAAAGAATCGTATCATAATCATACTTAGACGAATTACGATTTTTTATTTGTCCCCGAATATGAACAAGAATTACCGAACCATCTGGTTATGTGCAAAACGTAATCTTTCTAATGGCTAACACATTATTAAATACGCTACGTATGCGTTGGGAGAAGGGGGGGGGGGGGGGGGGTTTAGCCGCCGATATTTTTAGAATTCATTTACTCTAAATCCATCACCTACCTTCTAGTCGCTTCGGTAGAGCTGTAGCATTCCTATATTTACGACAGAGACACACTAACAGAACCAGAGCACATAGGCCAACACCACCCAGTAGACCAGCAAGTGTTATAACCATCGTATTATCCTGTACACTGGAAATTAAACATTTAGATATTTTAAAATTAACATGACCATATATTCTTGAAGAAAAATACTGTCAACCAATTTATATTCACGAATACATGTACTAACTTTCGCGTTTTAGCCGATTGTCGGTATATTATCGACTACAGACCTTCTCGTTTTTAAGACTCATGCGATGCCAATATTAATGTTTGGAACACTTTCGTAGCGACTTAATTTCACGAACTTCTACCACTTGCGAACTACGCGAAATTAAATAGCGCGAAATATTTTCTTGGTTAACAGTAATTATCTTGCACTGCATGTATTATTATAAAACTATTTACTAGATTCCCAGTCATATGACAGAACAGAACAGAACATATCCTTTATTTTCAGCACAGATTACATAGTAATGACAAGTGCATTAAATATGTACAGAAATGATATACATGGATAATGGCGGTGTGATATGTAATAAGGATTTTCAACAGGAGAGAACACATTTCAAGAAAACAACAACATTTTATGTTAAAAGTAATGTAGATTCTAATAATTGTTTATAAGCGGGTGGGGAAAGCAGTTGTTGATGGAATATGTTACAAATTTGATTTTATGACAAGTGTACATGGTGACAATGACTGTGACCACACGAGGCATGCAAGAGCTAACTCTAAAACTACGCAGATCACATTAAAATATCATAATTCATTCTTTAAAATATTTAAGGATATTAACCACCTTATACATAGATATTCAGTAACAGGACAAGTGTAAAGTTTGTTTTACGTATCTAGTTCAAGAATATACCACTTTTAAAAATTGTATATATATGTATTGGGTGTAGATCATATCATGGCACCCCTTATTTTTGAAAACAAGCTGCAAGTGATGTCTATAATTCCAAACTACGTCATTGCAAACTGAAAGGTCTCTTCGCATTTCTTGACAGGCATATGATGTAAATAATTAGGTCAATACAGTAAAACTTCGTTATGACGAGCATCGATATCACGAGCACCCGGCCTATCTCGAGCAAATGTTAAAATAGTACCCGTTTGTATTATCAATACATGTCCTTTGGTTATTTCGAGTACCCTGTATATCTCGAGCATTTTACCTGTCCCGATTGCTCATCGATATAACGAATTTTAACTGTAATTAGGTCAATAGCTTGTATTGCCACATACCTGCTCATACCGCCAGGACCGTGGCCATCACTCTCACCACCTTGCAAGCATGCGTTACAGGTTTGTGCATTCGGACATTTGGAGACCAAACCATCTTCTGTTGGGAAGACAATTTTGTTCAATTCGAAGGTAAATGTTCCTTCTAAGGGGTATCGGCCAATCTAACGAAATAAAGATACAATATTTGATTTTTTTCTAAGCGTAAAATACATGGTTGGTGACGCCATTTTAAAAAATTGTACACAGCCGAAAATCCGTCTATACCGGCGGAAAAAATCTACTTCAGTGTCTTATATTTTTTATCAGGTTTCCAGTTGTTATGCCAAGGAAAGAACAAATTTTATACTCGCCGATGCGGGTTGGAATCCCGCTTACGACCACAGGCACATTGTTTCAGTAACTACTGGTTAGGAAAACCCGGTGTACAGTATTTCACGACTGTTGGTGTAGGATATGGCTTGTTGAACTTTAATAACAGTATAGTACTAATACTACTGAAAGACGCGGGAGTGTAGAGTTAATATAACGTGTATATTGTTTCTATCAATCTGACTAAAGTACAATGATCTTCCTATGGTATATAGCTTCGCCAATTTGACACGATCCTGACCTTTTGATTAGCATAATTTAACAGTCGATATATTGCCTACGTTTACAATGCCGATTGTAGGTTTTTATAATCGGAGAGTATCACGAAGACGCTCGAGATGTTATACAAACACAAATCTGAAATACCGATATTGCACGATTTACTTGCGGAAATTGATATATTCAAAGCAAGAACCTTGTAATATATTCTTGCATAAAGGTCAGACTCAGGTCAAAATAGCCAAGCTATACTAGTAAAGCAAAGTGGAATATGTAACTTATTTTTAATGATATTGAGTTTCTAAACGTTCTATACACACCTCTTCATAATCAAGTGATTGTGGGTTATCAGGATCTCTCTGTATGTTATATATACGATATCCGACATTTCCATCCCCGTTACTGTCGAAAACCTTCATTGCTCCACCAGTTCCATCCAGATCCAGCTTGGTATCTAGTATTGCTTTCACCAAACCTATTTTAGAAAGCGTAATGTAAAACCAGTAATGGTCTAGATGCAAATAATTCCCTGCTCCTGAATTTAGAAAAATATCTAATTTCGTGAATTCAGAGTTTCGTGAAATACAAGGCCATCGAAAAGAAATTCCTTGTACCCAGTTTCAGTGGCGGGTGGATAGTTGGTGAGGAATAGGCACAATAGACGAGTTGTCATCGTTCGGCTGCCATTATCAGCAATTTACGAGGTTAAAAAATTAAAAATCCGTCAAATTTTCATTTCAGTTTTTACAACAGTTTTTCATAGCAGTAATTACTAATTATACAACATCTTCCAAAGAGCTCCCGAACTAGAATTTTTCCATTTATGGCATCAATGAAACATGAGTTATGACCAAGATCATTGTCAAGCATATTTAGCACACATTATTTACTTTTTACTTTTAATTTATTTATGACATTGTTGTATTTTTTAAATTTATTTATATTAGATAAATATAACAGTATTTGAATAACAATCGATCATATATATGTTAATCTTACCATTTGCATTATAGTACGGGCACAATGTCTTCACAGAGGTCCCACATGATTCTCTCAGAAAGGTGTTTGCTCCTATCAACAAACTTGTTGCCGCCACGTAAGCCGCTGTATCGTACGTATCAAGTACATTATACGAGCTCGTCCCACCGTCATCCGAGCATCGTCTAGATTGACTCTTGTCGAAGCTCAGATCAAAGTAACAGTCTTGTTTGGTTTGCACGTACATCTGAGACCAGGGATTCTCGCTGTAAGGTTTCGGTTCAATATTTTGGATATGGTTTCGCAGTTCCTTGTCCTGGTACATCTCTAGCGATACGGTAATGGAACCCTG
Source organism: Spisula subtruncata (assembly GCA_963678985.1). Taxonomy (NCBI): domain Eukaryota; kingdom Metazoa; phylum Mollusca; class Bivalvia; order Venerida; family Mactridae; genus Spisula; species Spisula subtruncata. The sequence continues at coordinate 8,036,886 of OY787676.1, forward strand.
GAGCACATGGTTACTGTCAGCCTGTACCACGGCCGTATTACGAGCCCAAGCTTCAGATCCGATGAACACAAACTCACCTTTGTTTATTTGATTCGTAAGAACTTGCGCATGCGCCAATAGAACATCCGGGTACACGAAAACGATAACAACTTTAGCGTGCGAGTGTTGTCGAAGTTTTTCATACAAAGCCGACGGGTTACTGCTGTAATCAACCGATATTTCGTTTATAATACAAATGTTGTTTTCTCTTGCCAGTTCCTTAACCTTATTTTTACCATCTTCACCATAAGCACCGGCACTGTATATAATCTGTGCATAGTTTACATCCAACTTTTTCATAATTTCAACCATTGCTCGTGCTTGTGCATCGTCCGGTGTCACCACTCGCATAAAGTACGGATATTTCACCCTATCACTCAGTGCTGGACTAGTTGAGGCGTAACTTATCTGAGCGTAACCAAGCACCGTTAGAACGTCAGCTATCGCCATACTCGCGGTACTTGTATACTCGCCAACAAACCCAAGAATTTTGTTCCGTAGGTCAACGAGTGTTCCATTCTTCAGAGTAACGCCATACTTATGCATGTTATATATCTTCCGCTGTATGACTCCTGGATTCATACACGAGTTTAGGACAATCAGTCCGAGCTTGGTGCCCGGATAGAAATTCTTATAATCCCCCGATTTTTCATTCATCTTTAAAACAGGCAGACGGATGGATTCCACAATCTGGTAGCTGTCCTCCTTTCGCATCTCACCGCAACCTTCCACGCCGTCTCTGTTGAACACAGGAGCAATACCAACAACATAAACATCACCAAGTTCAACAACAGCGTCCTCTTCAAGTTGTTCACTGGGTAAACACTCCATACATACATGTGTCGCCTCACATTGGGCTTTCCTTACATTAGGCCATCTGACTTCACCATCTGATTCCACGTAATCACGAATGTCATTTAACGTTATGTTTACATTGTCTCCGAGCCTTTCCCCAACCTAGATTGTGAAATAAATAAAAATAAGGTACAATACAACCTCGTTAGACTAACTGCCTATGCGAGAGACGCGTACCTTACGGTTGCTGTTCAGAATAATTATGCACTTGAAGAGTGGTGAACAGTATCCGTAATTTGGCGTACAACATACTATTAATGTTGGATACTAAGAATAGTCAACAGTGTCGAGCAATCGTTTACCTTCATTAGAAAATCAAATAATTAAAACCCAATCAGCCATTTTCAATAAAATCGTTTTGCTTTTAAAGAGGCATTCCCTATAACTTTAAATCGATTCAGGAATATTTACCATTAAATGAGACTCATTATTGCTTAAACTCCTGACATCTTCAACAATAAGCTCCCACAAATTACCGAGAAAAAATGAAAATATATTTCTGTAACGAGTCAAAATGATCACGAGTTGTTTCCCTTTGACCACATTATAATAAATCGCTGGAAGCGATAAATTATTATTGGTGATTTGAATATATTTTAAACATTATATAGACATGGGTACAATTTCTTCTCTCAAATTATGATAATTGATAGTGCTTTGTAAATTTAGCTCATTTAATGTGCTAGTAGAGAAAAATATGCTAGTTATAGGGAATGTCACTTTAATATCCTGTGCCTCTCTACTACAGACAGATTCTATTATTGTTAAATAAATCATGATATTTCACGCTGAGAGTCGATCGCTGTAGAGAGGCTGAGAACGAATTATAGTACATGCATTTGGTAGTTACGGCAATCTTTAGCACGCCATACCAAACTGCTTGTGATGAGAACCAATGTCATTCACAGGTAACAGTATCTTTGAAATTTTTATTTTCATTTTTGTTTCAATGATAATGTTACCTGCGATGTCAAATACTTAATTTACTGACCTTATATAATACAAACTTGTTTTGAATGCCACTCTCTGTAGAACGTAGATTGTACAATTCCCATGATGCTTCAGTGTCAGATAGCTGGATTTCTCCGGAATTATCGATGGTGGACGAAATACTTGCAAGTGAGTTTGGTCTGTAATGGACAGGTGCATTTGGTGTAGATTTGTTCGATTTAAGGTTGCACGTGTATATGTACATCGTTCCTAAACTGTATTCTTTTAGATAATTAATGCAGAAACTAAAACATTCAAAATTACAATTCTTATACGCTCAAAACGATTGTAAGAACATTTGTTGTGAAACTATTATTACCCGGTAGTCCTGATATAGATCTCAGACTTTGTATCCTTTTGTCTAAACTTGACCTATTAGGCTATATAAAGTCTTTAGATACATGTGTCAACATTACAAATTGAATAGCGCGTTAAATGCTGATAAAAAAACTGTTTACGTACCTCCACGAAAAGTCATCTTTAAAATCTATTGTTAGGCCCTTCAAATAATCCATTATCTGGTTTTGCTTGAAGTCTGCACATATTCCCGTTTCCGACGGACATCTTGTTTTCTTAACTTCCGTTACAGACTTCAACAGCGCATGCGCGGCCATGATGACGTAACGAACAAATGGCGACTGGTCTAATTGTCCGACCGTACATGGTTTACCATCGCATTCTGCTTGATACAAATCTTCCAGCCACGGATTAGATTCGGACTCAATCTGTCGTACTGTGGAGTTTGTGAAAATGGTATTCCAATGCGCTGTAAACTCCGTTACCTCTCCTTGTGCTGGGGAGGAGACTAAAGCTCCTTTAGCTTTCGAAAGCAAGGTACCCGAATGATCCCGGAATGTTTTCAAATCAAGTCCGACCCCTTCAGACAACATGACAATAGGGACTGAGGAATAGGGGGTGTTACTTAAATGGTGAAACATGGTATTAGCTGCACGAGAGAAGCCGATATATAATATTCCATTGATATATGGCCGTTCTCCGGACCCGACAATAATACCGTGTATAATTGACTTTATATAATCCGAGCTATAACCATTTGTAACATTGATACTCTCAACTAGTGAAACACAAATGTCCACTGTTTTGGCTCGGTGGATGAAGGATTCTTTCATGCTTTGTCCATAAACATCGTTCTCGTATATGATGGCAAGCCGATTCCACTGGAGCTGTATCATGGATTTGATCATCATCTGAAAGGGAGCGTATTGGTTAACATGAGAGCCGTTTCATTGTAGTGCGGATATATTAATATGATCCTGACCTTTATGCATGACTATTTCTAAGAGTGCTTCCGAATATTGAATAATATATTTTTTCGTGAGCAATTCGTGCAGGCTCGGCCCTACTTAGATTCACACCCAGGGTTTACTCGTTATACTTTCCGTTTGTCGAAATGTACAAATAGTAATATAGAGTAGAAAAAAATGCTGAGCATAGCCTTTTTTGCCAGTTAGCTTTCTACTGAATATGGCAGGCATGTATGTGCCTCCACACGGATTTGAACCCGGGTCGCCAGATTAGGCGGCGAGCGAACTTACCACTGAGAAATCAGCAGTTATATTATGCTAATGGAAGGTAGGATGATCAAGTCTATATTTCCACCCTACATTTATACATGATTGGTCTGATCTTTCTTCACCTCAGTATATTGTTTTACAAATATCAGTGGCCCATCCTTTTTCATGGCAAATACAGCAATCGTGTGTTATTCAAACCATTTGGGTTTAACTATGGCCAATCATGGATCGGTTGTGCTACACGTGTATTGTTCGGTTACTGGTCATGTTGCTTGTAATCGGAGTTTGAAAGGAGGGGTTTAAAGCAGAGCATCATGTGATATGTAGTCATGATTATTCGATGAATAGTTCCATAAGGAAGGTCATGTAAAACTTTCCACAATTATCCCACAGTTCAACCCGATACCTAGCATACAGATGGTACTAAGCATACAGCTGTCTGTATACATGTACAAAATTCGAGCAGAAGTTAGAAATGCTTGTATTTATATACCTTTTGCAGGATTCGAACAAAACAAAGTGTACACACAATTGAAAGAGGTACAAGTACACACCAGTATGAGCAAAACTATGTGTGACAGACAGCTGTATGCTAAGTACCATCTGTATTCTAGGTATCTGGTTGAACGGTTTGAATTATATAACTGGGTAATTAATTAATTGTGTTATAACAGCGGTGCTAAAATGACAAGAAATACGAATGAAACAAGTTAATATTACTGAACTGAGGTCATGACATACATGTAATATCATGACCAGTGCCGATCAAGGCGATACCCGTTGCTTACTTGCTAATCTAAGAAAAGTGGAGAATAGAGACGAACTCTGGATAAAACCAAGAGTTCCACATGTGTTCTTGGCATAAAAACTGGCAAAGAAAGGGGTCTAGCCACATTTTTAAACAGATTAGTTATCCCTATTTCAATGTTGCACGCAGTCAACCATTGTAATTCAAATACAAACGTATAATTAGCTATATCGCTGTATGAAAATGTTATGATATATTCGTTTGGATATATTTACATGTTCATGTGTTCGCTACAGTTGCAACATTGGTTGCCTAAATATCCATACCAGTAGTTTCGTTTATCTCAAATCTAAAAATTTACTTCCACGTATCTGTCGCGATAAAGGGTCCGTAAGTACATGAGCTAGCATGTAATAAAAAGCTTCATCTGAATTATTAGTACATTTGTACGACACGGAAGAAAATTAACAATAACAGGGTAAAGTGGCTTTATATTCAGTCTTTCGTTCTTTTTAAAACAGAATAAAAATGCGGAAGTTGCACCTATAACATAATTCCCTAGCCATTGAAAAAAACTTAAAAAAGAGAACTAGCAGATGAGGAAAATAAATCCATTGCAATTGACATTTAGTCTTACAGACATTAAACCATTTAGGGGTACTATGAATTTGCTTCCGATTTGTCTTGTAGTGCGTGGGCATTACTCCGTGTAGTTGTGTTGTGATGTTACTACTTTCTGTGATCGGCTGATTAAGTTAAATGCTGCATTCCCTGTCCGATTTTCTCATACATTTTTGGCCGCATCAAACCTTGGTTTTGAATGAAAATATCTCACCTATGCAGAATGTAATTCCATGCACACAAAATAAAACGTTAAAGTTTTATTCAAACTTACATCAACTTGTGTATCATCATTCGGAATCACTCGGACAAAGTTCGGATACTTCTTATGGTCCCCTAATGCTAGAGCCGTGGCTGAGAAACCAATCTGGGGTAGTCGTCTTTCTTCATGTACAGAACTCAGTATGTAAGAAACAGACTCGGCTTCGGAACTAAATTCCGGTCCAATCAATCCTAAAATAACACCAAATTTGTCATCACTGCTCTTAAGTCATGACAGGATTCGAGCTACATTTATTTTTATACCACCCAGTAACATTGTTTTGACTTTATGGCAATTAGTTTAAACAGTGTTTGCAACATGTGGTAATACATAACAAGTTTTACTGGTAAAGGGTTGGGAAACAATTAAGCTTGGAAAAATACCACTCCTTTTCAAAATATAAAATAATCACTTACATAGAAAAAAAGCAATTGTAGCAATTATGTATGACGCTACTCTCACGCGATTAACAGGAATAGCATGGGAACATGCATAATTGTTAACCAATCCAATGTCAAACAAAACACGTACATCATCGTAACGACAACCCGACACGGCAATGCGAACCCGATGCGGACCGACTATGCCAACCAGTAACGACAACCCGACACAGCAAGGCGAACCCAGTTATCTAAGTCAGTAACGACAACCCGACACGACACTGTGAACCCGATGCGGGCCGGCTATCTCAGTCAGTAACGACAACCCGACACGACACTGTGAACCCGACGTGTGCCGGCTATCTCAGTCAGTAACGACAACCCGACACGACACTGTGAACCCGATGCGGGCCGGCTACCTCAGACAATAACGATAACCCGACACGACACTGTTAACCCGATGCGGGTCGGCTATCTCAGTCAGTAACGACAACCCGACACGACACTGTGAACCCGATGCGGGCCGGCTATCTCAGTCAGTAACGACGGATCGCCACGACATGTGAACCCGATGCAGGTCGATTTTCCAAGTCAGTCACGACAAATCGACACGGCACGGCGAACACGATGCGGGTCGACTATCCCAGACAGTAACGGCAACCCGGCACGGCACGGCGAACCCGATGCGGGCCGGCTATAACAACCAGTAACGACAACCCGACACGGCAAGGCGAACCCGCCGCGGGGCAGCTATCCCAGTCAGTAACGACAAATCGACACGGGTCGGCTATCCCAGCCAGTAACGAAAACCCGATAAGGGTCGGCTATCTCTACCAGTAATGACAACCCGATACAGGTCGGCTATCTCAGCAAGTAACGACAACCCGATACGGGTCGGCTATCCCAGCCAGTGACGACACCCTATATACGGGTCGGATATCTCAGTCAGTAACAACAACCCGTTACGGGTCGGATATCTCAGTCAGTAACGACAACCCGTTACGGGTCGGATGTCTCAGTCAGTAACGACAGCCCGTTACGGGTCGGATGTCTCTACCAGTAATGACAACCCGATACGGGTAGGATATCTCAGTCAGTAACGACAACCCGTTACGGGTCGGATGTCTCAGTCAGTAACGACAACCCGATACGGGTAGGATATCTCAGTCAGTAACGACAACCCGTTACGGGTCGGATGTCTCAGTCAGTAACGACAACCCGTTACGGGTCGGATGTCTCAGTCAGTAACGACAACCCGTTACGGGTCGGATGTCTCAGTCAGTAACGACAACCCGTTACGGGTCGGATGTCTCAGTCAGTAACGACAACCCGTTACGGGTCGGATGTCTCAGTCAGTAACGACAACCCGTTACGGGTCGGATGTCTCAGTCAGTAACGACAACCCGTTACGGGTCGGATGTCTCAGTCAGTAACGACAACCCGTTACGGGTAGGATGTCTCAGTCAGTAACGACAACCCGTTACGGGTCGGATGTCTCAGTCAGTAACGACAACCCGATACGGGTAGGATATCTCAGTAAGTAACGACAACCCGTCACGGCACGAATACGGTGCGTGACATCTATCACAAATAATGAGAAACAAGAATAACTTTCATTTTCCTAACACATACCAATTATAGGTTCGTCTTTAAGGACTCTATTCAACACGTTGACAGCAACCTCGGAAGCTTTACTATCAATATGGCAGGTTTCGTGTGCCTCGAATCCTATAAATAAACAAAAAAAGTCATTTATTATTTTGTAAAAATAATCACTTGTCATAGCGGGTATCTGTCTGGCTTAGTTTGATTGAAACGGTAAGGGTAACAGAGAGGTTCAACCCAGGGCATACTGAACAAACTCGGTATTAAGGATTGTATTATCTGTATCTGTATCCGTAGGTTACGAAGTAAGAAGCCTATCCTGACGTTTAAACTTCGGGGATGGGTGCGCTCTAATCTCGAGCCTGTATGGCACTCTTGAATGCCTCGACAGATGTGGCACATACAGTGCTCTCGTCCAGATGGTTCCAGTTCTCTACTGTTCTGACAAAGAATGAGTTCTTATATTGGTCACTACTCGCGCTATTATATATTTCATAGCACTTGGAATTGTTTGTAACCTGACTCTCTAAAATGTTAGTTGTCACACAATCAGAATATTGAACAGGTTTAATTTTACGACAGGGCCTTTTTTACTACAAATTCACAGGTGTCTATTGCCGGCACCATACCCTCCACTATCTTGAACATCATCGTGAGCCTGTTGTACTCTCGCCGTTGTTGTAAGGTTGGAAGATTGAGCTGGTAACACAGCCCTCGTCTCGGGATCTGTAGTCCTTCTTGATGAAACGTGCCGCTTGTCGTTGTATGCGTTCGATGGCGTTCACGTCCTTTATGAGGTAGGGGTCCCAGATGGCTGATCCATATTCAAGAGTGGATCGTACGAGGGAGATGTAGGCCAGCTTCCTGCACTCTAGCGGACAGTTTTGGAGGTATTAAATTAATAAATTTTCAATTTACTCTTTCGGGGTTTTTAGAATTGAACTGTTTATGTCATTGAGACATTGGAATTGACCAATTAAATCGAGAAATCATGAATGTTAGAATTGTGCTTAAAATAATTCTTGATCTGATTTTATATTTATACAGGCACAAACATAATTGACAATTTGGAACAATGACAATGTCCAACATATTCCCCTCTAAAAGTTATTAATGTGTACTGTGCGATATACCAAACTAGCATTCCAAGAAACACGGGACTTACAACCCGGTCCAGATAGGGTTCGGTTCTAAGGGAGTCGGCCAGACAGGGTTCGGTCCTAAGGGAGTCGTCCAGACAGGGTTCGGTTCTAAGGGAGTCGTCCAGACAGGGTTCGGTCATAAGGGAGTCGTCCAGACAGGGTTCAGATCTAAGGGAGTCGTCCAGACAGTGTTCGGTTCTAAGGGAGTCGTCCAGACAGGGTTTGGTCTAAGGGAGTCGTCCAGACAGGGTTTGGTTCTAAGGGAGTCGTCCAGACAGGGTTCGGTCCTAAGGGAGTCGTCCAGACAGGGTTCGGTCCTAAGGGAGTCGTCTAGACAGGGTTTGGTTCTAAGGGATTCGTCCAGACAGGGTTCGGTTCTAAGGGAGTCGTCCAGACAGGGTTTGGTCTAAGGGAGTCGTCCAGACAGGGTTTGGTCTAAGGGAGTCGTCCAGACAGGGTTCGGTCCTAAGGGAGTCGTTCAGACAGGGTTTGGTCTAAGGGAGTCGTCCAGACAGGGTTTGGTCTAAGGGATTCGTCCAGACAGGGTTTGGTCTAAGGGAGTCGTCCAGACAGGGTTCGGTCCTAAGGGAGTCGTCCAGACAGGGTTTGGTTCTAAGGGAGTCGTCCATACAGGGTTTGGTTCTAACGGAGTCGTCCAGATAGGGTTCGGTCCTAAGGGAGTCGTCCAGACAGGTTTCGGTTCTAAGGGAGTCGTCGTCCAGACAGGGTTTGGTCTAAGGGAGTCGTCCAGACAGTGTTCGGTTCTAAGGGAGTCGTCCAGACAGGGTTCGGTCCTAAGGGAGTCGTCCAGACAGGGTTTGGTTCTATGGGAGTCGTCCACACAGGTTTTGGTTCTAACGGAGTCGTCCAGACAGTGTTCGGTTCTAAGGGAGTCGTCAACCAGACAGTGTTCTGTCCTAAAGGAGTCGTCCAGACAGGGTTTGGTTCTAAGGGAGTCGTCCAGACAGGGTTCGGTCCTAAGGGAGTCGTCCAGACAGGGTTCAGTTCTAAGGGAGTCGTCCAGACAGGGTTTGGTCTAAGGGAGTCGTCAAGACAGTGTTCGGTTCTAAGGGAGTCGTCCAGACAGGGTTCGGTCCTAAGGGAGTCGTCCAGACAGGGTTTGGTTCTAAGGGAGTCGTCCAGACAGGGTTCGATTCTAAGGGAGTCGTCCAGACAGGGTTCGGTCCTAAGGGAGTCGTCCAGACAGGGTTCGGTCCTAAGGGAGTCGTCCAGACAGGGTTCGGTTCTAAGGGAGTCGTCCAGACAGGGTTCGGTCCTAATGGAGTCGTCCAGACAGGGTTCGGTCCTAAGGGAGTCATAAGACGATGAAGAAAGAAAATGCCAATAAATGTATTCAACTATTGCATCACTGAACAGCACTATGACAGTGACTCATTTATGTTATTTTGAAGAGTAAACTGAGTTTGACTTGATTTGGCAAAGTAGAGTGGGGCGTTGTCATCTGCCAATACTTAGTAGTTGGATAAACCAAAATATCAAATTCTTTGAATGATCTTAGAATTAACAAACACTTACCTGAAGAAAATACAAACACATACATATTGTTTTACAAACTCGGGATCCAAAGGAAAATGGACGGTCTATGCATGAGCCCAAGATGCCTATCTCACAAGCGACGGGTCGGTATTAAAGTGCATGATGATAACCTCCGTGGCTCAGTTGTTAGCTTGCCGCCTCATCAGGCGACCCGGGTTCAAATCCGGGTGGAGGCAAGCATATGCCTGTCATATACAGCAGAAAGCTGATTGGCAAATACAGACTTTGCTCGACATTTTTAGCAACTGCATATAATAGATACATACCAATTTTCAGTGGAAGTTCAGCATGCTGGTTCAGTTGTTCTATGTACCATTTAACGGCCTCGACCAACATGACCGACTCGGCATCAACGTCACTACCGCACCGGTTACCGGAAGGTTCATGGATTTTAAACATTCCAACAAGTGTGACGTCACCAGTGATGTTAAAAGCACCAATATTGAATGGAAAAAATAGAGTTAAGCACAAAGTCGAATAAAATCGAAATGTATCCATGGTCAATTCTTTCTAACAGGTCATAGATATGAAGTATCCAAAACTGACAGATAGGATATCCGTCCTATGTAAGAAGACAGTGTGTTTCGTTCGCCAAAGGCAATGTGTTGTTAATGGAATCGCGCATAAGTTTTAAGCATTGTGTTTTTATGTGTCAGATTTAGCTCACCTGAGCAGGATGTGTGTACGGTTAGTGGATGATAGTCTTGATTGTGAGTAAGCAGCACCACACCGAGTCCTCATTTAATCGGGATAAGAAAAACTTGTATCGAGTTGGTGTTTGTTTAAAGGTTTATTGATGTTTCACTTATTTACATAAAGAACATCGACTGACGTGTAAAATGATTCCATGAATCAATGAGCCGATCTAGGGTATTGCTATATGTCCAATCTTTCATAAAACATTCTTGTTCAGCAGCGTATTGTTTACCTACACTTGAATAACACCTGTTGATTCCAAACTGATTAAGATTTACTTGTAGTTCTATACATGTATATACATTTTGCATTTCGCTTATGTACCAGTCAGTTGCATCCACGGCCACCCATCCCCGGGGATCCTCAGGTGGGGGGGGGGTAGCCGGGGAAACGGCCGTGTTATTACCTTCCAGCTTTCCCCTCACTGCCGGGGAAACCCACACTGCCGGGGAAACGGGGGGGGGGAAACCGGAGATTTTATCATCAGCTATCCCCCCAGGGCCGTTGAAGGGCGAGGATTTTGACAACACAAAAGTAACAATCCCGCACATCCCCGGGGTGGAGTGTGAATGCAACTGGCTAGTGCATTATAATCAAGCCTATTGGACGTCTTTACAGACTGGTTTTCATATACACAAAAACATGTGGTTGTCTTTCCTCGTATGTGCTATTTAACGCAAGTTATCTTGAGTATACGTAGAGCATGGTCGAATCAATAGGAGAACCTAAGTTCGGACTGGCTAATTGTCGGAGCAGAAGATAACTGTTTGAATAACATCAAGGAAACAAGTCTTGATCCTACCAGGAGTGCAGCATAACATCATTATGACACTCTTATTCTTTACACCTTTTTAATTCCACGTAAATGAACATACGAAGAAGGAAACATTTGACAGGTTTTGTTCACCGTTCAAAAACAAATGTTCAATTTTCAACCAACGTGTTTTGAAAAGTTGAATAGAACAAGGAAAATAACGATACCAATATGAAACTAGAGAAGGGTAACTACCAACAAATAAGGAAATTTAATGACAAAATATCTCCGTTTGCTAAACTATACACATTTGGACGCTTGGTTTTCGTAAACTGCAAAGTGCTATTTTTTGCGATTTGGGGAATTGGAGTTCAAAGTTTAGAGCATTAATAACTTCCTATGACACCGAAACCGTTTTGTTGAAATATTTGATATATATTCAAAAAGTGTTAAAAAACGTATATCCTTGGTTATGATTTTATGAAAGAAGAGATAATATTGATAATTTTAAAAGCGTAGAAGAATTTGGGAAACAGGCATTAAATGAATAAGAAAATTCAAGTTATAAAGTTAGTTTCAAAATGAAACTTTGTAATAACCAAACTCAGACTTAGACTTGAAATTGACAACTTTAATAACCCCTGACATTTCTTTGCAGTTAGATTTAACCATGTGGAATTGTATCTGATTGTTTGTTGATAACCACTGAACATGTATACCAATTTATATCAAAATCGATACATTTTATCAACATCAGAGCGAATAGAATATTTGACAATGTAAAGTCTTAGTTCTTTCAACCTGATTTGTTAACGTTATTTTGTATTGCTGTTTCCTTTACCCCTCCCCCCTCCACCTCTACATAATCAGTCATATACTCTTTTTGCTGACGTTAACAAGAGCTTCAGCCTCCTGCGTTTCCTTTAACAGTTTGGAACATAATATGTGACTATTGTGACTAACACAGTCATTGTGTTACAACCAAATACATGAGATAGGTGTGTTAGACGATATGTGATACTACTACATGTAACTGTCATACTATGGGTATGGTATATTATATCATTCCCAAGTCATTAGTTTACGTATCAAGTTCCAATAATCATTCCCTATCCTTCAAATGGATCATGATTTTTATTTCACGTCTAGCCTCATGAAATATTCCGACAGACCAAGCCCCGGACTACTATATCGATTATATACTTACGTAATTATAGACATTGGGCTAGCTACGCGCCTGGTAGGTTACGTAATTAGTACCTTATTACTATGCACCAGTCAATGGGGATACAGGGGGAATTAGACAGACGACACCGATCCTTTACTGGTTCCAGTCCGTTGATTAATTATGACATGGAGCTCTAAATGGGGTTTTAATGCAAACGTAAAAAAACTTCTTAACCGCAACTACAAAGTCCACAGCTCTCGTAGTAGGTATGTAGCATCATCTAATGGTCCTTCACCTTGTCTGCTTCCCGACGTACTTGGTTATAGTACATCTTGCACAAACTAGAAATTGTACGGCTCGAACTCTCTTCCATGGTTTCCCATTCAGTTGTGATTACAAAACCCAATTCATAAATACTAAAATAATCCAAGTATACATTAATTTTTTTATACTGATTGCTGTGTCTAATACCGATGACTTTGTTTCGCATATGAATGGTCGAATCATGAAAGTGTACCATTTAATCATTGGCTATGTATATTATATAATTATATGTATAAGATGAACATCAGTAATAGTTGGGAGCGGTGGCCTAGAGGTAGGGCGCGCATCGGTATCGAGAGGTCCGGGTTCGATCCCCCTCTGGACCACTGGTTAATTTCTCTGAGCAAGACCCACATGCTCCACACCACCATGGTGTAAAATGGTACCTGTGAGGGCAGTGTCTATTCCCGGGCGCCGCAGATCATCGATGTTGGCTGCCACACCCACAGGAGAGAAGTAGTCTCCCCAGGGAGTGTAGGTTTCCATATGTAGCCCAATGACCAGGGGAGTTAAACTGTCAAAGGGTGCTTGAGCGGCCTAACAGCTGAAAAGAGCCCTTGAAAATTGTTAACTTAACTTTAACTTAACTTAATAAAGTGAGTGTCGCTAGTCTAGTGGATGGTTAGCTCCACTGCCACTTACGCGATCCTCGTTCAATTCTCCCACAGGACATTTTTTGTTTAACATAATAGCTTTTCAATTTCCTTAAATGGATGACACTAAAATATACATTGGCCCATGTGGGACCCATATTGAATACAAGGGCTGCAGATGGGATACATATGGAACCCTTTGTATGCCAACTGTGGAAGGGGTTCCAGATACCTTAATTCTAGGTTGAGCCGTTTAATATCAAACCTGAGTACATATGTGTACATATTGTACTCAATATGTGCAAATGTATATTAAGTACCTTCCATTTAAGAAAGATTAAAAGCAATTATTGAAGAATTGAACCAGGATGATGAGACTGGCAATCGAGCTTACCACCAACTAGGCTAGCGCCGCTCATAAGACTGATGATTGTCTTATACATATATACATATATATTGCCAATGATGAAATGGTGCAACATCTTTTATTTAGATCAAATTATTGTCTAAAACAATATGATACAATCCGAAACTCTCAATGTAGAACCACATTACGTATCAAAATATCTACTTGGTTTATATTAGTGACACCTTAAGAAGTTTTTTTACTCACAACGTATTTCTTTCCCTATGCGTACTTCCATTAATGGTTTATACCTGGCCCTATCACGTAGTGTAAGGGGCAGGTAATCCAGGCCATCCTGTACCAAGAGAAGTCAAATTATGCCCATGAGGTCAATATCGGCCTCGCCCCTGGGGGTCACCAGTTTTACATAGACGTATTAGGTAAAATATACAAATCTCTTCTTATCTAAAACTGCCATGCCTAGAGCTTTGATATTTCGCATGTAACACCATCTCAGAGTGGTCCTCTACTAAGATTGTTCAAAATATTGGCCCGAGGTCCAAAATAGCCCCACCCTGGGGTTTAAACTACAAAGCCTAGAGTTTTGATATTTGGCATGTAGCATTATCTAGTCTAAATCTTAGACGGAGCAAATGATTTCTTAGATCACCATATGTGCATTCTACGACAGACAGGTGAGCGACCTACGGCCCTAAGTGCCCTTCTGTTCGGTTTTGACAGAGTTCAGGTTTTCCCTGATCAGGCGTTCTCACATTTATTTATTAATACTTTATTTGTGATCGTTCAGGGTTTTGGTCTATGATCAGAAGGTATATATGGGTATAATAAAACACGGACGATTTTATAACGGTTACAATTTAATAATTTGCAGAAAAAGTTCTAAAAAACTAATTATTTCTTGATGATGTATTTTACAATGCTGTAACATGTAGATCGAATAAACATCATTTGTACTCTAGACATATAATTATAAAGACAGTTTATAAATACTGGCACTGGGTTGTATGTATACCAGAACATCCTATCATAGTCCTCAGATTCTTTTAAAATAAACAGTTTGCAAATCAGTTCTAAATTAAGCAAACCTTTCATCTAAATAAAAAACACACGTATATATTTTGACCACAGTTTTTCTGAAAAGGCAGTCCATTCGTCGATTGCATTCTCCTAATTTCTCTGAATGAAATAGTTCACTCGCATGCTTTATTTGTCCATATTTCCACTGACTAAATAGTCCTAGTTTATGTTTATTCATATTTTCTTTGAATTAAACAATCCACTCGCAGATGTTATTGCCTTTTTATAAATGATTGTTATTCTATAGACTAAGTTATCCTCTTATTATCTGCCTGGTCCACGTTCACTGAACAATCCATGGGCTCTCGAACTGCTAGCCAGGTTTGTCATCGCTTGTATGCGCGAGCCCAGTCCGAAATCCACAAACATGTTCTGTAATTGAGCAAGTATGTTAATGTCACTATGGTAAATTTCATGTTGCATAGCTACCGGGCGTTTAGATCTGTTTGATATATCGTTGGAAACTGCGTCATCTTCGATAGGGTTTGTTTTAGATACGCGGCCGACGCCGCCGGATGCTTTCGCCGTCGGTGGAATATATTCATTAAGTTCATCTATATTGAAAGCTAGATCGTATACTGGGAAACAATTAACACCGGCAAATAGAATCATTCCTAAAATTAGCATATAGCACCAATTAAATAAATAGTTTATCATGACTAGAAAAACGAACATGAAATGTCCAGATACACGTCGACGGCTCAGCTTTGGTGGAAAGACATGGTTACGAACAGCATCGCTCCTTTTATTCACTCACTGCTAATTGCGTAACACAACGCGTCATGAGGATCGTATAGTCGTGTCATATCACATTAGACAAGGGTGAGGAAGAAATATAATATTTTTCACCTGAAATGATATTTTTTACCCGAGACTTATGGCACTAGTATACAGAGACAGACATTATGTTACATCGTATTACAACAGTACATTCGTAAAACAAAACACCAAAGTGCTCCAATTTAATGCCGTAAATTGATACAAGCATGAGTGTGTTCCACCCAGCTTATGCACGTAGACATTGGTAGAAAAGACTAACCAGAACAGCTGAATAGTCAGTTACGACTATGAGCCGTTCTCCGGGAAAACCGGGCTTAGTGACAAAATTAGGAAAATCATGATAATATATCGTTAGAAAGACGAGGCTCTTATGAACAGTTTCCGAAAATTTGAACGAATTATTACGTTCATCAACAAAGTAATAGACCACTCCCGCCATAAGTTTTTGAGTGACGTCGCAAACGTCATTCTAACGTTATTTGACGTTATGTTAATTATAATATCATAAATTCAGTATCCATATATGTTGTTACCTTAAACTTTGTCTGTCTTATACTGTATTTATGTTTAGATTCTGTATTGCCTCTCTTCATTCAGTATATGACTTTTGTGTATAAAGTTCTCGGTTTAAATCAATAAAGTCCAATTTCAATTTCAATCTGTGTCGTTCTTATTACAACATACTAGCTACACCAGTCACCATCACCACAAGGATTATAGATTCAGTATTTGATGAATTATAGACGTAAACTTTTAAAAAAAATCTCACATTTTAGAATAGTATTCTTATTTAATGAAACACAACAAAATTGTGATTATTTGCTTAAAAGAGAAAGGTAGCTGCTAGTTTTGACCATTAACCTCTCGTTTTTCTCGATACGGGTAGTTTTCGGAAATTGGTCACCAGAGCAACGACGGAAGTTATTTTATCATAATTTATGAGAAATTTTAAATCTTAAAGATAGTACTTTACATTTTCTATTAACTAACTTCTTAAAATCAAATCGGTGAACATAACATTTTCCCTCATTTTAGAATATTTTTAAACAGTATTACATAATTAAAAATGTCACTTAGCCCGGTTTTCCTGGAGAACGGCTCATATATTTTTGCTCGAAACTCGAAAAATTATTCTTTAAAAAGTATTTGATACACTAGTAATACGTGTATATGTTCTTGTTTAAATAATTGTGTTGGTGTACACAAATAACACGTCAATCCCTCCATATTTGATAAAACTCGAATAGTTTGTTTGACCTTGTACATTTGTATGTTGAAATGTCCTTCATGTAACGCATATTTGTAACATGCACTTTTTTGAAAACTAACCTACAAAGGTAAAACTTATGTTGTTATTTGAAAAGAAGTCGACTCATATTTCCTAGAAAAGACTTGGCATTTAATGAACATCACACGGTGAAAAACATATCGACACTTTTTTTAGAAAATATGCATCTAATATTTGATCGCAATTAGGTAATCTTTGAGATGTTTAATTTTAAAGCATTCATTATATAGAAGCTACTGTTTTGTAAGTGTGGTATAAAAGACAGCTTTTGTCCTTCAAAATTGGTTTGGCAACTGATAATAAACTTAACTCGTTGTGTTACATTAGGGACATGCGTGTTACAGGAATGACATACATTTTGTACTTTTATAGGAATAGAGTATTTTGATTTTTGTACCATTTTATATCCTCTTTTATTTACGCTATTCTGTATATATTCGAAAAACGTCAGTGCGTATGCGCTTTGATTAACATTTTGATGAAACATTTTGATGAAACATTTTACTTGCACATATGGCTATAAAGTCAAGTAGTGTGTCCACCCTGTTTATAGAGAAATGTCATGTGGGCAGACTCTGACATGTCAGGAACCTTGTAATTAGATTACCATACGTAAATTTCACACACGCATTGTCTAATTAATAGCGTATTACTGACACTACAAAGGTTAGAGGATCTTTGTATGATGCAAACATACGAGTAATTGTTTGTAGATAATTTGTCCAAATTATAGGGTGGCGTTATAGTAGGTACATGTAGACTATGCATTTTGAGAATTAAATGCGTATTAATGTGACTGAAAAGGGTATACGTAGAGTTCACATTATCAGGAAGGTATATATACGTTCGTGTTCAGACTTGGACTTGAAATTTACAACATTTATAATCACTGCCAGGTCTTTGCAATTATATTGAACAATGTGAAATTTTGACTGAGTATTTGTTGTTACCCACTGAACATGCATATCTATTTATAATAAAATTGGTACATTTATAACAACATGAGAGTGAATAGAACAATGTTACATATGGCAATGTAAAGTCTAAGTCTGGGTTTTAGTCTTACAACGTTGGTGAATAAGGCCCCTTGTCTGACTTAATGTTGAGACGCACAGTTTGACAGGAACCAGACTACTGCATCTCCAAACCAAATTTCATTGTGTTTTGGGTGAAGACAAAATATTAATTTTGCTCCCAGGTTGAAAGGAGATACCAGACGGACACAAAACACTGCTGACAAAACAATGTTATATACTATGAAGATACTGCATTGTTCAAGATTTTTATAGAATTATATTGATGCTGTATAATTTATGTGTCTATGTTTACCTAAGCCATACTTGTTTCTATGTAAATGGCTAAAGATATATTTATATGCCGATCTGCTATGAATAAATGGTAAAAAAATGGTTAATGTAATAACAACGTGACCTTGAGATGTACCATGTGCAACATGTGCCAACCATACCTTGACAAATCAACATTTAATGAATACCAATTAGGTAAAATCAAGACTGATCCCCAAGTGTTTGGCGTGATTTTAGTCAGAAAGTTATGACGACATTAGTGTATAGTTTCTATTGCCTGTGTTATAGGATGGACCGAATACAAACCAGGCCTCCTCAAACACTCCCGGAAACTGGAAAATATACATCTAATTTGAAATAATTATACTGTGTGAACAACCCATATCAAATAAAGTTCATGTATAGGCCATTATGTTTGATGCAGCTTGAAACATGAATACTTACCGTATAATGTACGTGCGATTAGATCACGTAAGTAAGGATTTTTTCATTGCCATTGCACTTCCAAGCTTGCTGATAAGATGATTGGAATGCACGCACACGAAAGGGTCATAACTATGTAAACTGTCTGAGACAGTTTATAAAGTGTCTGAGACAGTTTTCAATAGTTATGACCCTAATGTACACCATACATCACATGTATCCATTTATACACACGTACAATTAATCGGTCGTCATGTTCTGGAGCGCCAATCACTAAATATATCGACCATCATACAAAACAACATGTTTACAATTGGTACCAAGCGTAGAAATAGAACCATTATGTGTTTCACATGAGATGCTGGAATTGCCTGTGACTTTGTGTTGCTAACCTACATCGTAATTTAAAAGCAGGGATGGCTAAATGATTACAATCCACGCAGGAGGCGTCAAGAAGTTACCGAGTGAATGTGTGTGTTCCCGAAACCCCCAACCCGTTGCCGATTACGCCAAAGCAGTCCCGAATATTTTTCGGTACGGAAGGCTTCCAAAAGACTGTAGAAATGACACGGGAGGCTTCAAAACATCGTGAAGACATGCCGAACCATCCCGATCTTGCGAAATTCAACTTTGTGAACCCATTGGGGGTCCTAGTGGACGACAGGTTTTAATTTCGTGTTTATGCCGTAATTTTTAATAACACCGCGCCAAATTCCATGAAACTCATAACAAGGGTGTTACTATCATCGAAGGCGTGCAGAACCCTCGTTCCGACAATGTTGGCTCAAGCTCACAGTTCAATGTCGCTAAATGAGCATTGTTATATTACCATACATGCATGTTTAGGGAAGGCGTTTCTTTTTTGCCAGCTATATACAGGGTGTTTCATAATAACTGTCCCCCATTAAAGATGAATACCATGAATAAGTGCATTATCTAGTCTGGTATCTTCATATACCAATGGAAAATCAACATTTCAAAGTTTTATTCAGTATGAGATCATGGATGTACTCATGGCATTCGTTTATAATTGGGACAGATATTATGAAACACTCTGTATTAGGAGGAAATACATGTACATGTATATAAAGCAAAACAAGACAAATTGAAAGTTAACACATTTTTATTTTTTGCACATACGTCAGTTCCAAACAGATAATTTTAAAATTACATTAATACATTACACATTGTATTACAAACAATTGCAAATAGTTTTATGATAAAACCAGACCAGGTATTGTAAAATTTAACTAACTACCTAGTTTTCAAACAAGTTAAAATAATAATTTTACTATCAAAATTTGGTATAAAGTCCATTTCGGGACAATAACATATTCAATATAATATGGTTCTGTATAAACTCTTTTTTAAAATTTCACACAGACAGCTTTAAAAAATGTTTTTATCAAATTTTGGTAACTCCAAAAGTAACAATTTGTGACCTATGTACTCGCTACAGTATTAGTAATAATTTCGGAGAAGACATTTTATAACCATGGCAAAACTCTTTGTAGAGATATGCTTGATTCATCGTCTTTGGCTTGTCACAAAACAGTGATGCCAGCAGCATTTTTGTAACCAGGTCAAAATTTGCAAAATGAACAAATATTTAGATGAGTCACACCGACTCATACTGCCCTGTAAAGTAAACAATAAGACCAATAACAAAATAACATGCACAGTCCCCCTAACCTGACATCATCTGAACAATTTTATATATCGAGGAAATTTGTTCATTTTGGTGTAAAATCAATATTTATTTCACCGATTGATCACAGAAATCAATATTAATGATATATAAATAAAGTTTTATATGATCATGAGTGAAATAAAATTTGATCTTACACCAAAAATCAAGATTGGCAAGGTCCACTTGGAACAATTTATTCAAATCAATCCATAAATTCAACAATAAACAATCACTAAACATCCTTGATTTGATAATATAGAACAATTTTTTTTAACAAGAGGGCCCAAAGGGCCCTAGGTCGCTCACATGTCGCACATTGGTCTAGGTATCAGTACAACTTACATTCTAACCATATTTCATGAAGAATGGATCAAAACAGGGGTCTCCAGAGTGAGCACAAGATTTTTCTGAGATTTGACTTAGTGACCTAGTTTTTTACCCCATATGGCCCTGTTTCAAATTTTGCCTAGATTTTATGACTGATTTAATTCTGACCAAGTTTCATGAAGGTTGGATCAAAACGGTGACTTCTGGAGTGAACACAATATTTTTCTAAGATTTGACCTAGTGACCTAGTTTTTGACCCCATATGGCCAAGTTTCGAACTTGACCTAGCTTTTATGGAGAGCATCATTCTGACCAAGTTTCATGAAGATCAGATAAAAAAAATGACCTCTGGAGTTAACACAAGCTTTTTCTAAGATTTGACCTAGTGACCTAGTTTTTGACCCCACATGACCCAATTTCAAACTTGGCGTAGATTTTATAGAGAACTACATTCTAACCAAGTTTCATGAAAATGTATCAAAACAGTGACTTCTGGAGTGAACACAAGCCTTTTCTAAGATTTGACCTAGTGACCTAATATTTGACCCCACATGACCCAGTTTCAAACTTAGCCTAGATTTTATGGAGAACAACATTCTGACCAAGTGAAGATCCGATCATAATAGTGACCTCTGCAGTGAACACAAGCTTTGACTAAGATTTGACCTAGTGACCTAGTTTTTGATCTCACATGACCTTGTTTCGATCTTAGCCTAGATTTCATGAAGAACAACATTCTGACCAAGTTTCATGATGCTTGGATCAAAACTGTTGCCTCTAGCGTGAACACAAACAAATTGTTGACAGAGGGACGACAGACGGACGACAGACGGATGACAGACGGACAACGGAAGGATGACGGATGAAGAGTGATCACAAAAGCTCACCTTTTCACTATGTGACAGATGAGCTAAAAATAAAGAAACAATGTTTAATGAAATGTAAAAAAACATGATTATTTCATATTAATCAAATAAATATTTCAATTGAAAACAAAATTGCAACATGAGTTTGCTTGTGTGGGATTTTTAGGGTCTACATGTATGTATAATATCAAAAACAATAATTATTCTATACATATTTGGTAAACATACAGGGTGTTAAACAAGTATGACCTCAATTAATGCTTAAGTTTCCATCTTTTAGTTTTCTGATATCAAAATAATTTAGAATTTTCAGGTTCAATTTCTGAGGTTTCTATCATTAATGTTTTAATCTTTAGAGCATTTAATAAAGCTATAAGTCAAGACTGCGTTCAGTCAATGCTTATGCCCCAGTAGAAGCCTTGTCTATAAGAAATCAGGAAGTCATTCAGGGGCCGTATGCCAAGTTTGAAAGCAATGCATAGATGGAATTTTAAAATATTTTTCAACATTTGCATCACTATATGCCTCCACATTGTGTATGGGCCAGAGGCCTTATTAATGCAATAAACATTTTGTAAAGGATGAAAAAACGGAAAGGACAGTCCCTTTATGCCTCCTGCATCATTAGTTGCTGGGATAAAAATTAAAATTATACAAAACATACATAGCCCAGACAAAAATAGTATGAATTAAAATTTTGAGAACATTCTTTTTTAACACCCTGTACATGTTTCAAAGTATGGAGATTCATTACAACATGCTTAAATCTATGTTTTATACAACAAAAACAAACGTTTCTAACCGCATTTACACTCAAACAACAAACTATTCAATGCTTTATAAGCATTTAGTCATACAGCAGGGACTTTATATTCACAAACATTTTAAGTCTAAAACTCAGACTAAGACTTTACATTGTCAAATATTCTATTCTGTTTTATGTTGTTATAAATGTAGCAATTTCGATATAAATGGGTATACATGTTCAGTGGGTAACAACAAATAATCAAAATAAAATTTCACATTGTTAAATCTTATAGTAAAGAAATGGCATTGACTGTAAATGTTGTCAATTTTAAGTCTAAGTTTGAGTTTCAGTCTTACTATGTTGGTGAATAAGGCCCCTAATCTTAGATTGGTCTACGACCATCCCCATGCAGTCTGTACCTTTAACCTCTGAACCATTAAACCCAACAAAACCCTTTCATATTGACCAGTACAGTGAAACCTCAAGAGAGTAAACACCTCACTTGTGAAACTGGTTTTGTTAAGTAGGTGTTGCAACAGGTAGTTAAAGTCAAGAGTGGGTCAATCAATAGTGGTTGCTGAAAAGAGGGTAAGGGTCAGGTCACAGAGGTTTGTAAAAAAGGGTCATAATACAGAGGTTGGTCAAGAAAGGGTCATTATACAGAGGTTGGTCAAGAAAGGGTCATTTTACAGAGGTTGGTCAAGAAAGGGTCTCTGTACAGAGGTTGGTCAAGAAAGGGTCTCTGTACAGAGGTTGGTCAAGAAAGGGTCTCTGTACAGAGGTTGGTCAAGAAAGGGTCTCTGTACAGAGGTTGGTCAAGAAAGGGTCATTATACAGAGGTTGCTGCTCAGAAGTTGTTCCTCGCAAGAATGTCCCTCTACAAAGGTTCCACTGTATATTTTATACTCAAGTCATGAAGTAATACAGTATTATATAATAAACAACAAGATTGCTTTCAGCAAAAGCACACATATACACATAGCTTCATCATATGCCATTTCTATGCTCAATGCAAGCAAATAATATAATGCACACTTTACTGGCTTAGGTTTAGTTCATGTGACATGACACAGACATACAAAGTCCCTATTTAATGTTTTAGTTCCAAAAGTTAATTTTTCTGACATCATAAGAAAGTGAAATGTTCAGCTTAAATCAATGAGTGTTCTTCTGTCTTTGAATCTTTCCAGCATTCAATGAAGCTGTAAGAGTAGAAAGCTGAAATTGTACACCATAGTGCGACCAGGATAACAAGAAAGGTGGGAATATTTGGAATAAACCACTAAGGTTAATTTAGTATATAATTGACCGTTTGTGTATATTCAAATAACCAATTTTGCAACAGTACACCAATCCAGTCAATGTTTGTAAAAATCACCTTTTCCTGGGTGCATTATACATACATAGCATTACGTTTGAATCTTTTTTTGAGAGCAAACTTTTTTATCACCCTATAGGACCTACATGTGAATCCAAAACACATACTGGAAAATATACACAATAGTCATGTATATTTTTCATAATTGTAAATTTCGCTGGCTTAGAATGAGAAGGTCGTAAGTATATTACTTACAACCTTATAAGGCTAATACATATTTGAAATCTGCATGACAAGGCAATTCTTATAAGCATATTTTCATGAAAATCCGAACTTGTCATGTTGACCAAACCAAGGTTGAGTGTGTTTTTCCATAAGTAAAGTGTAGTTTTCAGACACAGTTTTTTCTGGTTTTCTCAAAATATTGTTTTGTACTTATGACCTTCTAATTCTAAGCCAGCAAACTGTACATGTGTTTCACATCATAGTAACAACATAACAAACATTGTTCATATTACACATCAGGTGATCACAAATTGAACACAACATTTTTAATCTAACAACATTAATTCTATCACTTCTCATCAATGATGTCGGATCCGTCGCCGACGACGACGCTTCTTTTCTAGAATTTCTGAAGAAAAAAAAATACTCAATTATCTAGAGAATATATAAGTGTATAGAATTCAATTGGTGAATATTGCAGGTACCTTATGGTACATATAGTTTTGTGAAATTGTGGCAGTCAAGAAATAACTAGAAGATCTCTCAATTTAGATAAACAATGCTTTAAATATGTCATTGAATATCATGGTTAGGTAGAAAACGACCAATTCAATGGGACATTAATTTGTGGATTTTACATCTCAGGTCATGAACACCAGGGTCAACATTTTTGTTTGATGGGATTTTATTTAATGGTTGAAGTTGAACCACAAAATCCACAAAATTTAATCCTCGGCGAAAAATGAATGAATTTACAGTATTAATACTAACCATTACAGTATTAATACTAACCATCATTTTTATTTCTGTTACATTGTTTCCAGCCCCTACATCGTCGTAGTTCCATCAAATCATCGTGTAATTCTCGTAACTTCCCATAATCCAACGTTTTTATGATATTCGTTAACTGTAAAAAATCAAAGAATGAACCAAGGGAGACAATCTTCAATGTACAGGAGTAATGTCTCTTTTTTATTGCATTACTTCCCTTTTAGAACTTTTTTAACATTTCTCTTATTTCACTCACTTGCTTTAAATTTCTACTTTTTTACTCTTTTTGATTATTTACATAACATTTAGAATCTCCTCTTTATTGTTTGAGGCTCAGTAGGTCTTTAATTTAGTCGTCAAATAAGAGTAAACAAGACTGTCTTCAATGAACACTCATGCCTTGGTGAAAGCCTTGGGACTTGTTCATAAACATTAGTCAATCAGGGGCCATAATTCCGTGGAAAAGTTGGGATAGTGTAACAAGGCTTTGACAACACAATGTGTTTATGAAGCATTCAGCTAACATTTTTGGATATAATATACCAGCGAATGGACAGGACAATCACAATATGCATCCTGCATCATAAAACAACGTGGTATACTGGCTGTTCTGCAATAGACTGGAGTTATGATACAATGAAGACAGTATATAATATAATACGCACCTGATGTGGATCCTTGGTGAAATCATAAAAGCTAAGGAAACTGTCAATGAATTCACAGTACAGGAAGTTATGTGTCTCATTGACGGTACGCATACACCAATATGTGTTTGTGATAGCATTTGTACAATAACAGAAGTTCCCACCTGAAATAGAATATAAACAACATTAGCAACACACACACATTGACCATCATGTGCATTGTAGTTTTTGTACATAGAAATTAAATAAACTACGGAGTAGACAAGTAGTCTTGGCTATGGATCAAGAGGTCCATTCCGAGGTTTTTCTGTGATTCTTACCCAACTAGTCATGAACTGGTAGGTAACTCAAAACAGGTCATGCATGTATTGGTACTGCATACCTCATGGACATATTAAAGAACCAAGGAGTCTATTTGGAAAAACACATTGGCAATCTGATGGTACTCTGGATCATTATCAAATTTTAAAACTAAATTGAAACATCACTTTTTGACTGATATTTAAATTGTTGGGATCAGGTTCATTTTTCATTAATGTTTGGATTATTTTACGCTCAGGGGATTTACTTCATATTTTTATCAATTTGTTAACATCTCGTACATTACTAACCCGTTGTTATTTTTTCTATATATTTACTTGTCACATAATCATTCCACATATCATGAAATTATATATATTAAGGACCGCAATGGAAATAAGATCTGCATGTATGTGTAGCTCTTTTTTGCGCCATCCTTTAAATGTATTGTTGATTGAGATGACTTTATTATTGCTTCTATGTTAGTTTATTGTTATTGTATGTTGCAATATATTTTGACATGTTTAATTATGCATTATATATAAATAAATCTATCTATCTATCTCCACAATCTAAGGCACTCCACTCAGATTCTATGTTTCACACAACTGTCTCTCCCCTTAAACGCAGGTGTCTTTAGGCAAACTTGGCAGTGAAAATTGAATGACCATGCACTTATAATTGTCTCAGTTCAATGCAAACAATAATTCCAGACACCTCATTCCTGATAGTATCTATGAAGGCATAGTGTAGAGATATTAGATATAGCTTGACGAATTTGACACAAACCTGACCTTTATGCATGAATAAATTACAAGGTTCTATCTGTGAATATATTAATTTCTGCAAGCAAATTGTGCAATATCGGTATTTCAAATTTGTGGTTTGTATTACATCTTGAGCGTCTTTCAGTTTGTGATACTCCCCAACTGTCAAAACATACAACCAAGGTTATAAATACAGACAATATATCAACTGTTAAATTATTCATATTAAAAGGTCAGGTTCGTATCAAATTTGCCAAGCTTTAAAAGTAAATAACTTACTGGTCCAGTATGGTGTATGTTTAGTTAAAAGTGTTCACTTACTGGTCCAGTATGGTGTAGGTTTAGATAAAAGTGTTAACTTACTGGTCCAGTATGGTGTAGGTTTAGATAAAAGTGTCAACTTACTGGTCCAGTATGGTGTAGGTTTAGATAAAAGTGTCAACTTACTGGTCCAGTATGGTGTAGGTTTAGATAAAAGTGTTAACTTACTGGTCCAGTATGGTGGTGTTTTCCAGTGATCATTGTGATGTGTGGTACACTTCAGATCATCCATGTTACAGTTCCGTTTCTTACCAATTTTAGTACCCAACATAAAATCATCTATTTCACTCGACTCAGCTTCATCTCCTATATCATTCATACCATAACTACAAAGTACAATACATAGGCATTTAATTGTTTCAGTTTATTTGAGAGTACCCTATATAAAGAAAAAGGTAAGGTAGCAATTGCATGTTAACTTAAATTTAGCGCAATGGACATTACACCACATGAACTCGGGTATCCTTAAGCTTTGAAAACTGTAGAAAAATTTGGTAACAGCTTTTTTAATGTCATATCCATTGTGGCTTAACATGTCCAATGCACTACCTTTTCTCTGTATTTAATAGTTCTTATCAAATACTGAAACCTTGTGCCTATAATGCAGCGGTCAGTTGCATCCACGCCCCCCTGGGGATGGGCAGTGGATAGCGGGGGGGGGGAAAGAGTCATATTTTTACGGTTCAGCTTCCCCACACTGCTGGGCAAGTGCGGGATGTTTATTCCCACCAAAACAACAGGGATGTATAGCCCTGGAAATGGAAATTTTACCAGACAATACGTTCAATATGGTGTTTGAAAGAATGTCATGTGCGCCGGCAACAAAAACAATTTCCCAAATGATACTTCTTTCTGTATTTTCTACCAAATAAACACTGTAGTAAGTACTATCCATGGCATGGCAATATCATTAACCCTTTTCAGTATTTCTAGCCCAAAAAGGAATTAACTATAGTTAGTAACCCAGAGGGAAGTCTCACATGTATCAATGCTACTATACATGGGTCACGTTAAAGAACCAAGGTAAATATTGTTAAGTTTAACTACACAATCAAAGCAGGTTACATTATAAATCACAATAATTTTATTTGTAACATTTCAGCTTGCACAAAGCCATTTTCAGGGTATCATATTGAGTAAAATCAACAATGACATGCAAGGAATGGCATAAACTAACTTACGAATGGAGACTATCAGGTATTTTGAAACCATCATCTTCCTCGTCGCAATCACAATCCTGTACATCATCAGCTATATCATTGCCTGCATCAAATACACTGGTAGGGTAGTAGTTATCATACCCTGTGTCATCGTCCGACTCATTCGTATCCTCAAACTTGTTCAAATACTTCTTCTGTTTCTTCATATTCTTCCTGATTTTCTGTTTCATAAAGATCATGCCTAGTTATAATTTTTATATTTTTATCACATAAACCATGGCACGAGAGTTTAATAAAACCAGTTAATAAAAACCATATTACTCTAGTCACTCCTTTATAACCAACTGGTTTAATAAATTCAATATGAAAAGACACTCATACAGGATACTCTATATATTGAATATTCAACACCCTTTGGAAACTGCAATTAGTAACTCTTAGTTAAGAGGTTGTTGCTTTACAGATTAAGAGCATGCCTACGGTAGTTATAATTTGAATTAAGTATGATAATACAGCACATTTCTAACAATATGTTTTCTGCATTCTCTTGTTAAGAATATCATATTTTTTTAATTCTTTTGTCAAGAAAAATATATGCTCTTATTCTGAAGAACATTCCATTATATCATAATTTAAAGAAAATGTAATAAATCCTCTTTGAAAATCCAGGGGCCTTATTCACCAACATTGTAAGACTGAAATTCAGCCTTAGACTTAAAATTGACAACATTTATAATCACTACCATTTCTTTAAAAATAGATTTAGCCACATGAAATTGTATCTGATTATTTTTTGTTACCCACTGAACATGTATACCCATTTATATAAAAATTGGTACACTTATAACAACATCAGAGCGAATAGAACATTTGGCAATATTTAGTCTAAGTCTGAATTTTAGACTTACAACATTGGTGAACAAGGCCCCTCAACTAACAAGCATTTTAAATATACTTCCATCTTTTTACAACCAGAGTTTTTCTTCTGAACAACGTCTGGGGACATGGCTATCCAATAATGAATAAGGATGATCATATATATAAACTGAAGAAAACATTGTTGAAATTCCAAACCTTGAGATTTTTCAGTCTTTTCCTTGTCTCTTCAATCATCTCGTCAAGTTGTATTTTATGACTTTGCCATTTTTCTGGATCTTTTGTTAAATCTTTATCACATGCAAATGTATCGTTTGGATAAAATCTACATCTTTGTTTATTGATTTCCAACTGCTGAGCTGTAAAACAGGATATTTCATACGTTTAAATGCATACAAATGCCAAATATATACTGAATTTGCCAGTTAGCTTTCTGTTGAAACATGACAATCATAACCCTTTGGAGTGCCTCCATTTGGATTTAAACCTATTGATTTCCAACTGCTGAGCTGTAAAATAGGGTATTTCATACTTTAAAATGTATACAAATGCCAAATATAGACTGAATTTGCCAGTTAGCTTTCTGTTGAAACATGACAATCATAACCCTTTGGAGTGCCTCCATTCGGATTTAAACCTATTGATTTCCAACTGCTGAGCTGTAAAATAGGGTATTTCATACTTTAAAATGTATACAAATGCCAAATATAGACTGAATTTGCCAGTCAGCATTCTACTGAAACATGGCAGGCATATTTTAGAGTTCCTTTACCTTGATTTGAACCTGGGTCACCAGATTAGATGGCAAGCACGCTAACCACTGTCCGAGTTATGGAGACACACATTGAGAGAGGTTAAATTATTCATTGATGGAATATGAATCGATAAATCACTGTTTTAAAATGGTGAAACTTTTTAAAAAGGATGAATTTGTTAAATCTATTAAGGTGTGCTCATTCAGACACAGCATACATTATATTCAATGAAAACAGACATATCAGGAATGCTTTAAAACATTCTTAAAACCATTTTCAGTAGTTATAGAATATTTTATAACAGGTATTTTGATCGTGAGCTATGATTCTACATATTTAAACCATAATTCTGCCGTTCTCTTCAGAGGCTCGTAGGGAAGATTGGGCAAATGCCTAACTATGTTGCCTCTATAAATAAAGTCTTTATTATTATTATATAAGAGTGGGTTTCAATTACATTTTAAAATAAGGAAATAGATTTTAGTTTTCCGTGATATACCGGCCAATATATCACGGTTTGGAGTTCATATGCGTAGGAATTAATCACGAAGGCCGTAGGCCTGAGTGATTAATAACTATGCGTGTGAACGATAAACCGTGATATATTGGCCGGTATATCATGGAAAACTAAGACCTATTTGCATTCTAACATGTGTAATATGCGCAATTTCATATGGACTCATTTTTATTGCAGAGTGATGCGTTGTTTGTCGTGTTGCTATAGACAACTTCCGCTGTTTAAAGTATAAAACCTCCACCCCTGGAATATTGTTTTTTGCTCATTTCATTTAAACAGAGGCATAACTAGAGCTCATTCCAAACTATGTATTTCATAAAAACTAAAATGAATCGATAAATGCAATTGCTGTTGCAATAATACGGATATAAATAAATAAATTAAGAAAGAACGCTACGCAAATAAAAGTTCGCACAACGTCACGTTTACTTTGACGCCAAATAAATGTCATAAATCCACGACGTCATTTGATAAACAAGACGTAAATTCCATTCATAAAAAGCGTTATTTATACGTGGGAGGTAATTCAACAGCCAAAAAGTAGTATGGCAAAAACTGTGATATACCGGAAATTTAACCACAGTACAGTCCTATACGTTTACACGGTGCTAAAAATAGACTGGGTTAGAAT
This sequence comes from Spisula subtruncata, assembly GCA_963678985.1. Taxonomy (NCBI): domain Eukaryota; kingdom Metazoa; phylum Mollusca; class Bivalvia; order Venerida; family Mactridae; genus Spisula; species Spisula subtruncata. The sequence goes on from OY787676.1 coordinate 8,067,313, forward strand.
AAACAATAACACACACAAAGCATATGATGATAAATTTTAAAAGTAATTACCAATTAATTTTCTTCTTAACTCAAACTCTTCACTACTAATTGATCTTTTGTTCCGGTACATTCTCATTCCATAAGCTGAAATAACATGTATTAGCAATAATCGGTACTGTAAAACCATTAATATTCATGGGCATACATGCCAGATCTCCTGCATCATGCAGAAGTCTCCTGTATTTGGGACTCTACTCCTGCATGGTTTTCGGCAAATTGATAAAATCTCCTGCATTTCTTGGAATATTGGAACTTTGACATTTTTGGTTTGAATGGTGAAAAAAATAACAAATATTAATTCAAATAGCTTTATGAAGCATACAAGTAAAATAGGTGATTACTGCACATTAACTTCATTTATTTAAGTATAAATTTTGAGCAAAAAAAAATCTCCTGCATTTCGTTGAAATATCCTGCATTTCCATCACCAATCTCCTGCATAGGCTGCAGGAAAATATGGCATGTACGCGTGAGGATTTCATTTTGTGGATTTCACGGGTGACCGAAACCATGAAATTAAAACCCACTCACAAATAATTCAATAGTATCTGACCATGTGGACATTGCATCCTTGAAATTACGTCTCCATCAAATGGTCTTTTTCACACAAAAACCCACAAAATGTTGTCCCATTGAAATTAAATGATTTTACAGTAATTAAACCCAATAGAAATCTCACCTTGAATTGAGATATTGCTCAAATCAGAGTCTGAGTTAGAGACAAATCTCAAGTTTGAGCTCTTTGAAATGTTAGTGCAGCAAGCCCAGAATAATACACATAAGTGTATGTTTTGTTATGTCAATTTTGAGTCCTGTGTCCCATTGAAACTAAGTTTATGGCACATATGACAAAGTTTGAGGTGCAATTAGTCTCAGATTGAGATGCTTCAAGCCTCGGTACTGCTTTATCAAAGCATTTAAATCAAAATTTCTTGTTCTAAGCCAGCGATATATTAAAGAGCGCGTAGTAGAACAATACACACACTCGAGCGCGTAGTAGAACAATACACACACTCGAGCGCGTAGTAGAACAATACACACACTCGAGCGCGTAAACAATACACACACTCATTATACTTACCAAGATACAATTATATTTATAAAGAATAATTTTTCAGTTAAAAAATACAAAATTATAAACAAACCTCTTTCTTTATTGTTTGATTTGAAATATTGCTCATGTAATTCTTTATCTGATGGAAACGTTCTATACTTGTTGGTACTACAGTCACATTTCCTTGTAGCAGAGGATGGCGTCATTAACTGATTCGGGTATTTAAAGGGCAGACTGTATGGCGAGTCCTTCTGAAACCCATTCTCTTCTTCTACCTCCACTGTTCTGTTGTAGTTTCGACATTTCTTAATCCTTTTTCGGTCACGATGGTCCCTAAAACAAACCCATTTCTAAAAGGAAAAATAAATCTTAAGTTTTCATAATATTATTATATAATTCTATACTGATCATTTAATTAGACATGATTTGTTTAGATCACTTTTTACAATCTTTAGATCAGAAACAGTTAATCAGTTATAATCATTATACCTAACAAGTACTTCGATTAAAGTGGAGTTACTCCTATTTTTGTTGTTAATTTCTGGTTTTCCAAGTTCACCTAACTTTAAACAAAGGTACATTTGATTCATTTAATGATCTTCTGTCCCATATTTATAACCACTAGAATTAATACATTCCTTGTTTATGTATCTAAATCCCCTTTAAGTCATATTTAAGTGCATCGTGTGACATGTTTTGCTTTATCACTCCTATTTTGGATTTAACTAGCTTGGCAGGTAAGGTTATAATGATAAAGACTTTATTTGTATAGGCTAAGTTATTAGCAGATGGCTAGATCAATTTCATAGAGCTTTTGACCATAGTGACGTTTCAGTTTCTATGATAATTTTGTGGACTGAATAGTTCCTGGGCAGAGCAGTATCCAGAGTCCAAAAAGCAAAGGCAAATCTTTGCTATGGTATACATTATTTGTTACAACTAGAAATGTGTTCATCGACATGTTTGCCCCATCGGGGTATATATTAAAAGTAACAACTCTGGTAACAATTGCTGCAGCAAAAATTCCATCCTTTACGGTCATCTACACATCAAGGTTGTTAATCTGTTAAAGTTTCAAGAACTTGGTTTGTGAAGAGTTCAACACACAAGATTTGCATTACAAACGCACAGACTAAGGTATAGCACAAATGCTATAAACTAGCCATATATTTACCTGATCTAGTTTACATGGTGGTCGGTTGTTAGGGTCCTTACATATACGAAGTGTTCGTCGAAGTTTGGAGTTAGCATACGGTAACAGAGCGTCTTCATACTCGTTGAATATCTTTTGATCTTGTTCTCGTGTTATAGACTTAGATAACTTCTTTGTAACCTTCCTAGAAACAAACACATTTTGAAAAGTTGGAGTTAAATACTTAAGAATACTGGTAATTATTTAGCAGACCATTTGGAAATTTATTTAATTTGTAGACCAGTAATTATTATACTATAAGTACAATGACAATTCTTTATCTGATATTGGCCACCAGCCCAGAACAATTATATAAACATATTTACAGAACATACATACTTCAATGAATTTGAAAGAAAGCTAAGCATCTAGAGATGCATCCATGGCAAAGACAGATATGTGTCATTTGTCACTGAAACTAATATACCAATGTACTTACCCTCTTTCTATCAGGTAGGAATCTCTCCATGGTCTTCTTGTTTTCACAAAATCTCCTTGTAAACTGAAACATATACATGTACAATAACCAATTAGCTCTCATAGAAGTCACATAACACAAAATAATACATATTTTCAACTAGCTTTCAGAACAAACAAGATATGTTCCATAAACACTTATGCTACCTGATGACTTTGACCTTAGACCTAGTGACCTTAAAACATGTGGAGGTTGTAGGTCTCAATGTGATGCTGTACACATGAAGTTTGCAGAATCGATCTATGCCAAAGCGTTTTCATTTAATGGGCGAGGTTAAGGTTTTTGGACAAACAAACAGACTAACAAACAATAAAACAAATAGACAGACCTAAAATAAGGTACCTCCGAATTTTACGATACGGATGCAGAAAAATAATATTTTTTTAGTTGTTGAGGATAAGTTTTTGCTGTATGCACAAAGTTCATTGGTTGATCATTTACTTAAGAAACTCATGAAGACAAAACCTGAAGTTTTCAAAAACTTTGACTTTACATAATATTTTACGGATGCCAGTTTAAATCAATGAAAGTTAACTGTTTAAAATGACAATTTGAACTTACTTTAATGTATGTTTATGCATTTTTATAAGTTTCAACAATGATCGTCCATCCATGTGATCTGGTATTGGGATACCTGCCATGTCTAGGATGGTAGGGGCTATGTCTACATTACCAACAACATTTGGTATCCTGGAAATATATAAAACATTCTCATACAATACTTGTAGTTGTTTCAAAGTTGTAAAATCAAGGGAGACAATTCACAAAGTAATTTAAACATATGGTTCTTACATTGAATATTTTTATCATAATACTTGAAAAAATATAAATACTTGTATGTAAAATCAAGGGAGACAATTTCTAAAGTAAGAAACACAAAGAAAAATTGTTATTACATTTTCTATCATCATAGTACAAAAAATAAATTTAAAAAAAAATACTTATAAAATTTAAATGAATTTTAGAGTAATGCTCTGGACATAGAATTGTGACCAAGGGAGCGAATCCAGAAATTAAAGTTGAAAAAATTGTAGTTAAGAATTATTTTTAAGACGTTATCTCCAATATTTTTGTTGACTTTAATATTATTATTGGAGTGGTCTTATTATTCAGGTGGTATGAACATATGAAAGGATTTATTGGAGAATTAAACCTGTGAAAAAGCACAGGTAACAGTATCATCGAAAAAGAATAATATTTAAAAGAAAATAATTTGTATTTGCTATAAAGAATGAGAACCTAAATTTCGAGAAAAACAAATTTTCTCCGATTTTTTAATCATTTTCATTGTTTTAAATTTCTTATTCAATGATATTGTTACTTGTGTGTAAAAGTCCATCAGAAACAAAGAGCCCAATTACAAAACCAGTCTACTTTCATTTGTATATCCCATTAGACACTTTTTAATTTTATAAAATCTTAATTTTAATTTTATAAAAGTATGGCAACCTGTCAAACAAGATGACTCTTCGTTTTTCAATGTGTGGTCATTAATACACAAACAGGTTTTATTGTGACCATCTCAGTCTAGGGGTCTAATGTATGCTGCCATGTAAAATTTCATCCAGAACTGAGAGATGTCATTTCTTGGCCCCACGTTAAAATTAAAAAAGTAACATGCAATACATATTTTAAAACAAAAATATTTTATTGTGAGCATGATCAGGTTTTACTATACATACTTTGTGTCTCTAAGAATGCCTGGTCCTCGTATAAACAGCGGCACTCTTATATCAAAGTCATACGGGAGTGCTTTCCCCTTGACGATACCAAACTGTCCTAGATGATAGCCGTGATCAGATGTATAGATGATATATGTGTTGTCCAATTCACCCAGAAGTCGGAGCTGATAGTGTATCTGAAAACAAGTAAAGGGATTTAATTCACAAATGTTTTAATTACAGTCTAATTTTGATAGATCTTATGTTTTTGTTATATACACGCAAGAGTGATACATATGAGCCGTTCTCCAGGAAAACCGGGCTTAACGACATTGTATTGAAATTATGCAATGAAATTTAGAAATTTGTCTAAAATGAGAAACAACTCGTGTCCTTTGATTTCAAATTTAAGTAATTGGACAATATAGTACTATCAATTAGCTTCAAGTTTTCTATAAAATTGTGTTGAAATATTTCCTGTTGTTGCTATGGTGATCTGTTTCTAAAATGTATTCATATCAAGGAAAACAAGAGTTAAGAGGCTAAAAACACTAGCTAGTTTTCCCTGTAAGCAAATCCTAATAAATTGGACATGTTTTATTAATGTAAGAATATGATTCTAAAATGTGCCACAATTTTATAAGTTTACGTAAATTTTTTATCAAATCCTGGATCTTTGAAATGCCAGTTTACGTTTGCGTCACATAAAGTAGACAATAGTGGTTGGTTTAAAAAGTCTTTAACTTTTTAAGCGTATGAAATAATTTGTTCAAAATGGCCTATAACTTCATGCTTTGAGGGAAATAACATGCTGCCCTAGCTTTCTCTAAATAGACTTGGTCTTTCGTTCTTTATATAGCACTGTATATAGCATCGATACATTTCTTCTTCCGATATTGTACTCTATCCCTCTCTGGGACATCGTCAGACAAGGATGTCGCAATACTACTTCTTAGTTTCCAACCAGTTAGTTCATCTCTAGTTGGGTGGAAAACACTGAGACTGGTTTCAAAAAATTTCAGTGCGACGGCCGATACTCAACCCAGGGACCACTATATTGGTAGACCAGAGTGCTAACCACTCAAACCCAACCTCATAAATCAGTGGTTAGTCAGGTCTCCAGACTAGAAATAAACGAAATAGACTTGATTGACTTTTCGTTTGCTTCCCTCGGATTTGCTGGTATTGAATCAGATATATTTCAGATGAAAAATACGTTGGTTGAAAGAGAATGTTCAACCATAACTCCACCTTTTTGTTCAGATTGTACAAAACCTACCTTCACCATTAGAGAGTCAACAGATTGTACAAAACCTACCTTCACCATCAGAGAGTCAACAGATTGTACAAAACCTACCTTCTCCATCAGAGAGTCAACAGATTGTACAAAACCTACCTTCACCATCAGAGAGTCAACAGATTGTACAAAACCTACCTTCTCCATCAGAGAGTCAACAGATTGTACAAAACCTACCTTCTCCATCAGAGAGTCAACAGATTGTACAAAACCTACCTTCACCATCAGAGAGTCAACAGATTGTACAAAACCTACCTTCTCCATCAGAGAATCAACAGATTGTACAAAACCTACCTTCTCCATCAGAGAGTCAACAGATTGTACAAAACCTACCTTCTCCATCAGAGAGTCAACAGATTGTACAAAACCTACCTTCTCCATCAGAGAGTCAACAGATTGTACAAAACCTACCATCTCCATCAGAGAGTCTACAGATTGTACAAAACCTACCTTCACCATCAGAGAGTCAGCAGATTGTACAAAACCTACCTTCTCCATCAGAGAGTCAACAGATTTTACAAAACCTACCTTCTCCATCAGAGAGTCGACAGATTGTAAAGTTTGAAGTCGTTTCCTCTGTAATATGTCTGTGAATTCTATGTCTATAGGACGTAATGGTTTCATCTTCTGTAATAACCATTGTTTGTCTGTATTGTTCATGTAATTCCAACTTGGGGTTCTGAAAGAATAAGGGGATATCTAAATCCTTGACACTGTACACTCTAGGGTCCAAAATCTCGCGTAACATCTTAATCTGAGCTAAATCACATCTCATATAATGCTATAGTCTTTTACATAATTAATTTTCATCGTGTGTTCCATTTATTTTCTCTTGTTTGCAATAATAAATTTTCATGGGAGATTGGACTCAAAATTTGGATTAAAAAATACAAAACCTTGTTCTCAGCTTATTGAAGTAAAATTTAGAGAGCAAGCATTTAAAATTTATCTCAAATTTTGACTATGATAGCAGCAAAATTTCAATAAAGTTGATATATCTACTTGATATGTTTTGGGACATTAGGTTCAGGGCCACAATCTATAATCAAATGAACCATTCAATTACGGTGGCATGCAGTCCTCCGCTTGAAAAGTATAGAGAGACATTTTTTGCCTGAGCAGATTTTTTAACTGAAATATTTCTAAACAGATCTACCTGATAATGAAGGGGATGTGGCCTTATATCTCACAGTATTTATGGATGGGTTTCACACAGTACAACTATGTATGGTGAGGATGCACAACAACATAGAGTGACAAGATTACCTGTGTAATGTATTGTTTTCAAACATGTGTTGATATTGCGGTGCTGAGTCCTCAGGTCCATGTGGGGCTGGTACGCTTAACATCATCATCACAGGTCTGTAGGAAAACAAATAGAGAGTATCAAAATTATCCCTACCGTAACAGTAATTCATATTTAGTAAAACCTGTATACAACACATAATATTATCTGCCTCCATAGCTCAGTGGTTAGCGTGATTGCCGCCTAATTCGGCGGCCCATGTTTAAATCTGGTTGGAGGCACACATATGCCAGCCATATTCAGCAGAAAGCTGACTGACAAATAAAGGCTAAGCTCTGCATTTAAAAAAAATGCTTTAAAAAAATGCTTTAAAAAACCAAAACCGTTATATCGCTTTTTAGAAGCTGCCTATTATCATTTTTTTTACATTTTGTCTAAATGTTAGAATACAACCTACATTTTTAGCCAATGAGAAGAAAGCCAATCTTTGATGGTACATGCTAAATTTAATCAGAACTTTGCTTGTAACAGACGTTTATGTGACTAATATCTGAAATTTATTTTAAGTCAGCTGGTTAAATATCTATTCAAGGATAAAAGCCCGTTCTGTGAATATTAATAACTTGACAATCATTGATAGTGTGCCAAACATAAGAATATCAATATAAGGGATGATAACTCAGTTCATACTTACTTGGTAGGGAAATACTGTATACTTTGTTTTAGAAACGTGACACTATCATTGCCTATCAAGTCTGTGAAGTAGTCCCGATAATAATTATCATCGTGTTTTACTTTCTGATCGTTGAAGTTTAATGTGTAGTTGTAATACTGCGAGTTCTTAAATAACCCCACCCACTCTCTCCAGCCTGGTGGTATATATGTACCATTATATTCATTTAAATATTTCCCAAAATATCCTGCAAGTAGAAATACATAAGAGTTTGTATATAATTTATTTTATGAGCTCTTCTAATAAATTTTTCAAAACTCTAAAAAGGAACAAAAGGTTATGACATTATACCTGCCAAGTTAAATCCAAAATAGGAGTGATCAAGCGGTCCATGTCATAAGATGCGAATAAATGTGATTTTAAAGGGATTAAGATCCATAAACAATGGAAGGTATTTATTCTAATGGATATAAATATGGGACAAAATGTCTAAACATGAATGAAATGTACCTTTGTGCAAAGGTAGGCAAACTTGGAAAACTGAAAATTTGTCAACGAAAATAGGAGTAACTCCACTTTTATAGGAGTATTTGGCAGGTATGACTATAAGAACATAGTAGAGTTTTAATATTATTGCAAATCAAGATAACCACTTTTCATTGGTTGAATTTGGTAAAATAGGGGGTTAGGGATTAGTGCTCTCGACTACCATTATGGAGGACCTTGGTCTGAATTGCAGCAGAGGTATATACGAGGGTCATTCAATATATTCGTAGACAATCGTTCTTATTTTATTATATTCATGTTTAAATAATAATTTCTCATATCATTATAAACATTTATCTATTACCTACCGTAGATATAAATTTATCTATGATTATGCAACATAGTAACATGTCATGAGCCGTTGTATTACCATAGTAACGCGCTACCACCCCCGACCGACGTAACATACCCTTTTAACTAGTTCAACCAGTGATAAATTCCGAACTGTTTAATTTACATTCCCATATATTTGCCAGATTATTGCAAGATATTAGCATAATATTTTGTGAAATTATTAAGTTGTTTGTACGTTTGAGTTTGAATTGAGAAGTATTTGATCTATGCCTGTCACGTTTTCATTTACGTCAAAATACCAATGAATTTACGCAAGGAAATTCATGCAACTATTAAATCATGCACTTGTCTTGGAAATACACAACACACACACATAAGTTGCTTATGAGAACAAACGGAGCACATGCAGTATTCAGTGTCCCAGTGTTATAGTGACAAAATCAAATTCCTATAGAGCAGCATGATATTAAAAATGTTACAGAGACCGAACGAAATTTGCAAACGTGGGGACATTTAAGGAAACGCCAGTCAAAATGTGCGAGGCGTTTCAACTTAGCATAAAACCACTGTTTCTAGCTTAATTCTTAACTTTGAATACATAACATGTTGTGGTAGATCTATTTAACAATTTATAACTTAAATAGTTACGTTTAATTCAATGTGAATGGCATAATTCTGCTTCGGGTTTACCACTTGAGAAATAGCAAAACGTCAATAACGTCGCTGACGTCAGAATATATTTGCGTTGTGTGGTGGTTGCGGCAAGGTGATAGTTTTGTTTTAGCCATATTTTCTTTAAAAATTCGTCGTTTCGTGCACAATTTTCTGCACTTGTGTCAGAAAGGCTGTAGTTTAGTGTGATATAAAAATTTATTCTCTGTGTCAATGTACATTAAAATGACGAGTCCAGTCCACGAATTTATTGAATGACCCTCGTATAAGTGGAGATTTCAGAAACGCTTTTCAGTGCTTCCAAACAAACAAGAGATGAACTGGTTCCCGCAAGCCATTGATCAGTGGTAATCAGGTATGGATAAAACTGTAGAACCAAGCACTACAACTGTCTAAATTAAACACCAAAAAGTAATTGATTTACAATGTATATGACTGCTTCTCATTAAATGCCTCTTGATATCATTTATGATCAAAGACATTTCACATGCTGATTATACCAATAAAACTGAAATACCATTTAAGCTATATAATTTAAACAAAGTTGAAATACCCATATTCGTACCTGTACGATAGCCAGCATCACTGAGATATTTAGCGAAGGTTCGAGGCTCATGAATTCTCTGCCATTCAACACCGGAACAATTATCATTATTGGTATAAACATTATGATTGTGGGTATATAAACCTGAAATAAATAAAGAGATAGCAACATATCATGTACGGCCTTTCAGGTAACAAATAATGAAATTAGTAATTAGTATTTTCATCAAAGGGAAGCAACTCATGTAACTTTAAATGGTGTTTAAAGGTAGACAAGCTAGAAAACATCTATATTGTATTTTCCAGAATTATACTGTCATTAAAATGTATGCTTTCCAAGCATTGATTTTCGTGCATGTTTTGTCATAAGAGGCAGGTAATTATGTTTCAAGTTTCAGCTCAAATACAGGACACAGGTAATTTAAGATACTGTAAAATCATTAATTTTCGTGGGGGATTTAATTTCGTGGGTTTCGTGATTCACCTCAACCACGAACTTTTATCCCATCGAACATTGATTTTGACCCTTAATTTATTACCTGAAATGCAATTCCACGAATTCAAGTCCCAACGAAATCCTCTTTTTTACCAAAACCACGAAATTTCGTCCCAACGAAATTAAATGATTTTACAGTAATATCATCTGCCAGCTGATAATCATACCAATAAGTGGTGATATATTCTGGTTAGGGATAGAGAAATTATAAGACGTATACATACAGTTCAGCTTCACATACAAAAGGGGCAAAAAAGGACATAAAGCTTCTTTTCCAAAGGCCTATATATGACTGCAAAAAGGTTGAAATACCCTTATTAGCCCTGCCCGTCATCCTTGCCAAAACATCATTTTTGAGTAGGTCAGACTGCATTTGACCCATTTTAAGAGGAGGAACTGAACTCAGTCACATGCCTTGATATACCATGGAACAATTTTAACCACCCAACCCATATTAATTCTCATCAGTCTTAAAGATTTGCAAACAGCAAGTCATAATTAATGTACTTAGAAATCTAATCATGTTCAAATTCACGGAAAGAGGAATTCTGTCCAGTAATAGACAGAACAAAACGAAACATAATTCTTTAATTTGTAGCAAATTGAGTCTTATAGGAAACAATTGGAAGTCATTTCCTGATATTAAGAAAATAATCAATTTAAGTAGTGATTCAATCCACTTTAGAAAAAATAAATCAAGTAAAGTGTTGGTTCAATGCATTTTACATTTATTCCAAGTAGAAATAAGATTCCCTTGACAGAAAATTTAATACAACTCAAGTAATTTCGAAAATTTATTGCCAAACTTTATTTATATAATTATATTAAACAACAAAATAAATTAATTATAATATCCTATAAGAAATATCAAATAAATTATGATTTGTCTTTGGAGATCAGCAATTTTCTTCAACAAGATTTGAAAACACAAATTATTAAAGCCATCTGAAAGTTCTGATCACCTTCTCTGTGAACCATAGACTAAGACTATATACACTCATTAAATGTTATAAGTACACCAACACAGTACATAGCGTTACAGTGCAAATAGTCGGTCGGTCGACATGCCGAATGGTTTTTCAACAATAACTTCACAACGATTCGACCTAGGATTCTAAAATTTTAATTTGAGATTATTCATCCTCCACAGACGGCCCGACTAAATTTCAAGGCAATTTGGATCAAAGGTCAAACTCACCATGACCTTTGAACACACAACAATCACTGGTCCACACCATAAGAAATATAGGACCTTAGATCGTAAAACTTTACAGAGAGATTGCTAATTATCAGATGTCCCAAACCAAAATGTAAGCTTGCCGCTAGCTTGTCGCAAGCTAGTGACAAGCTTGCACAAGCTAGTTTCTTTAAGAATAAGTTTGTACTAGGTAGCAATATAGCTTGCGCAAGCATGCGCAATCATTTTCCAAAACCAGCTTAAGCTTGCGCAAGCTAATGCAAGCTAGCGTGATATTTGCATGCATGCGCAAGCTTGTCAAGTTCAACACTTAGAAATTTTGTTCTTGATATGTGCATGCATTTTTCCGGAAAATGTCTAAGTCAAAAACCTGGAAAAAGTTACAAAAAACAGTATCTGTTATATTTTTTAATAAAATCATGCTGTTCAAGGATTTAAAATAACCAGAATTTTGCATAGAAGCCATATAATCAATGACATGTTATTTTGCTGAATTATATATTTTTTTAATATTGAGTTATTTATATAGAATCTACATTTTATATTTGTATATATATTACATTTGTTTTATATCATAAAATTTTAAACCTACATTTGGATACAAATTGTATAGCTAGGTGACAAATAAAAATAATCACAGAAATCACATTATGCTGTAAGTCATAAGCTGCCTACTGAGGCACTGGTCCAACATCCCCTGTGAACTTCATGAAGTGTTCATGAAGTGTTCATGAACAGACACATGATGTTCATGAACTTTCATGTTCTTGAACTCCATGTTCATGAAGTCTCTGTCAGGTTCATGAACAAGATTTCATGAACTTCAAAGTTCATGAATTATTCATGTAACTTTCATGAACTTCAAAGTTCATGAATTATTCATGAACTTTGAAGTTCATGAACTTTTCACAAGATTTGACCTATTGACCTAGTTTTTGACCCCAAATGACCCAGTTTTGAACTTTGCCTCTTTGATTTTGACCCAAAGGAATATTACTGAGAAATTATTTTAAAATCAGGTAACAAATAAGAGGCTTTGTTAATGGGGCTAAAATTTGGGCCTACTTTTATAGGCCCTCATATTTCCTGAACGTGTCTCACAGTAAACAACCACTGATGGCAGCACATGGTTTATCTTCTGTTAGAAAAAATTTGTTTTTGTTTTTCCTGTTTTTAAGATGGTGAAATAAATGAACAAAACACCCAAAAGGTAAAATTTATTTGTGGTCAACTTTAATACTTGTTGTTTTAAATTTATGATGCATTAAATCAGCAGCAATGCATGTTCCAGTTTGTACTTGAAACTTTCAATATTTCGGACAAATTTTTCGGATAATGTACTGTGAGTATTTTTAAAAACTAGCGTGCGCAAGCTTGCAAGAATTTGTTAGAAATTAGCTTGCAGTACAAGCTTGCAATATAAGCTGGCGCAAGCTTGCGCATGCTAGCAAGATAAGCTGGCACAAGCTTGCGCAATAGTTCCAAATACGAGCTTGCACAAGCTTGTAAGAAACTAGCATGCGGTATAAGATTGTGCATGCATGCGCAAGCATGCGGTATAAGATTGCGCATGCTTGCGCAAGCATGCGCAATGGTTCCAAATACGAGCTTGCGCTATCCTATTTTGCAAGCTAGTGGCAAGCTTGCCGCTAGCTTAAAAATAAGCTTGCGATTTTGGTTTGGGGTAGGCTCCTACTAATTTTGAGGTCGATAGGTCAAAGGTCAAGGTCGTGGTGACCTTAGCTACACTAGGCTTATTACTGCCATTAGACGTGTATGTTTCACTAACCTCTCTTGTACGGTCTGTTATCGTAATTATACCGGTTTTGTGTTTTCCTGGTGTTGGTATTGATAGGCAATGTGTATGTAACATTTTTAGAGTTCTTGCGAAAATCATTTGTTTTGCACGTGCATTTTGCACAATTTAAAAACTCACGGTTCATTGCTCGCAGCGTGCAAATTATTATCGTCGAATTATCGGATATTGCTGCTATACTACTCGCATGAAGACATGCAAAAAATGAACATGATATCATGCATAATAAAAAAGATATACGCATTACATGTTGGTGTACTTATAACATTTAACAAGTGTATATATATAGTTGATTTAATAAGTAATACTAATGACGGAACTATCACATTCGAAAGAATAGCGGTGAATACCAGGTATACCCATTTAACCTAGATAAACATAGTTTACCTGCCGGACAATAGTATATCTACAAACTGTTCTCATTTGACTTTGAAAGGACTTTACCTGTTAACAATGTACTCCTGGATGGACAGCACATTGGAGTGGACACGAAGGAATTGTTGAACCTCACGCCTTCTTGTCCCATTATCTTCATTGTTTTAGTCATCGTTGTCATGGATCCTGAAAATATATGTAAATATAATTAATACTAAATATACCTGTAATAATTTAATCATGTAAAATTCTATAAGAATCTGAGTATGGTTTTTACTGTTTGATCAAAACTTACTTGACATTTGTTAATGGCAATATAGCTCTCAGACATTTTTAGTGCCATTACTGCCAATGTGATGAAGCTCATAGGCATTTGTCAAAGGCAATATCGATAGCTCATGGACATTTCGAGGGTTGCCTGCAAGACTGTTTGTAATATATAATGCATTTAGTATATTTAGCCTGAGAAAATGAAGGCATGCAATATTTTCTGCAATTTCCAAAGTATTTAAGCACTACTGTGAAATCATTTAATTTTGATTGGACAAGTTTTGTGAATTTGATAAAAAAGAGCATTTCGATGGGACATTAATTTGCGGATTTTACATTTCAGGTACTGAGTACAAGTGTCAAAGTTATTGATCCATGTGATTTGATTTTGCTGTTGAAGGTGAACCACGAAATCAACAAAATTAAATGCCCCACAAAAATTAATGATTTTACAGTATTTTAATGAAATGTTGACATTTATGTCCCATGGAAATGCTCCTTTTTACCAGAACCAAGAAATTTAGTTCCATCAAAATTAAATGATTTACAGTATATATGCCTATGAAAAGCTAGGAGACATGCATGCAATGATTTTCTGCAATTTCCAAAGGATTACAGTCTTTAAGCACTATTTAAATGAATGAAATGTTGACAGCTGTGGAAGTATGTATGAGTCTCTGCATGGTTCCATAATAAACTCCAGAGCAAAATTATCAATTATTGTTACAGACAACTGAAGTGGCACCAAAGAGTTCTGGTGTACCTAAACATCCTAAATACAATTTGCTGGCTTGTATAAAGTACAAAGTTAATATTTTGAGAAAACAAGAAAAAACGTACTGAAATTTAATTTACTCTTTACTTATGATTAAACAATATATTTTACAACTTAATTTTGGTCAGCGTGACAAGTTCCGATTTTTCTGAAATTACGCTCATCATTAAAGAAGGGCATTTTGATGCTGATTTCAAATAGGTATCGGTCTTATAAGGTGGTAATTAGAAGTTGCGACCTTCTCATTCTAAGTCAGCTAATTCAAACATGAAACAGATGTGTATAGGAATCACAAATAGCAATCAATAACGCCATTACCAATTGACATAGCGCTGGTTGTCAATTTATATCCTTTAAATCAATTTTAATGGTAAATTATAATTACATGGTCCAATGGATTTACTTGAAAACCTTCCCCATGCAATGCAGCAACCTTCCACAATCAGGTGGAGCGATCTCTGTTCTTGCCTTATGTCAATTGACCATTTACTCAACATTTCTCATTTACTCAAACATCAATTATTCTCCAATAAAGGGTGTATGATAGGGAGACAATTCAATTTTAGAAATAAAGTCAACAAGACACATGAACAAGAGAGACAACTTTTGATTTCTGTTCCAAAAAGCTGCACATCGGACCAAATGTGTACAAGTCATGTTCTACACAAAAAATAAATATGTAGAACTTAAACAACTATAACAATGGATGTAGTTCTCCATTTATTTCACCAACACTTCGGCTTTACACTAAAGCGTTCCTCAGCGTAATACATAAAAAGAAGAAAAAGTCATATTGTAGAAAAATCATCTATAAATGCTAAAGCAGTGGTATCACATCATTGACCCAAAATCAATTCCTTTCCAAAAAATATTTGTATTTAATTATAAATAACAGCCAAAAACATCAGCCTGTTATTCAATAATGCATTATTTTAAAACTGTTACAGCGTTTCTTGACAATGAGTAACATAATCATTCAAACCGTCTGTCGGAAAGTTACGCAAAGTTACCGCACAATGCGAGAACAATTAATCACGATTTGTAATCTCATACGCTATGTTTCCCAGGGTATATCAGAATGTTGAACATAGAACTATATATCAACTTTTATCACTATACATCCATTAATCATTCTATAATGAATCAATTTTTTTTTTGTAAATTTACATTTTTTTTGTAAAATTTACGTTTATTCATCGTGTGCAATGTCATTGGGGAGACAGATTGGCAAGCAAGTATTTATGCAGTTTTAAAGATTCTATAGAACATTTCATCATTTTGCTATACTGTAAAATCATTAACTCAACTGTGTTGCCTCTTTAAATAAGTCGTTATTATTATTTTAATTTTCGTGGGGTAATAAATTTTGTGGATTATATGCGGTTCACCATTAACCACAAAATTAAATCTGATTGAACAATAAGTTTGACCCTTGTATGTATTACCTGAAATGCAAATTCATGAATCAACGGCCCATCGAAATAGACTTTTTTATCAAAACCACGAAATTTTGTCCCATTGAATTTAATAATTTTACAGTATACAGTAAGAATACCATAAATTTTCATTTTTTAAAACTTTTTTTGTAACTTTAATCTTTCGGCTTCACTGTACTATTTGCTGACTAAAAAACAATACAGCAGTCATGTTAAAGCCATTTGTCATCTAAATAATTCTCAGAAACAGTGTTTTGTCTTCAATATTTCAATAATTCTTGTCCTAAACGAAAACTGGAATATTAAAATTTATGAGTTTTAAATGATACACTGTAAAAATATTATAACTTTTCACAGCAGATTTATTTTCATTGATTACATGGATGAACTTGAGTTCGCAAAATTCAAATCTCTTGAATCATGTTTTAACTGTCACACAATTTTACATGCACATGTTGTATTTCACATGTCAACTTTATTACAAACTGTATACATGTTTGGGTATATACATAGCTACAGGTATAGGTACTTGTAAACATAGGTGGCAGTATCAGTGTTTGGAAAAGAAAAAGAAAAAATCCGTCACTGAGCTAATACACTACATGGACCGTATATATGGATTGTCTATCTAACTCCATGTACATTATCAAGGTATAAAGCGTAGTATATGTCTATGTCCAAAGATTGTGGAACATCGCATCTTACAATAGGCTTGGTTTCCAACAATTATTAGGATACTGTGAGCCCAGCGGGTAACCAGTGCATAAATAAAATGACCTTGAGCGAAGTTAAATAACGAAAGTAACACTGGTTTGCTGTTTCACAGTTATAAGATACAATTGAACGAGATTTTCGGTAAGAATGAATATCTTATAGTTTATTTGAATGATTTGTATAGCGTTTTTACCTCAGCGCCGTATTTTATGTTGAAACAACGAGATGCAATGTTCCACAATCTTTGGCATATAGACATATAGTACGCTTTATACCTTGATAGTATATTAGCTCAGTACGGAATTTTGTTTGTATTTATATATATATTTTTTAAGCGTTTGTGGACCAAACACTGATACTGCCACCTGTGCTTGTAAACATTCTTTTAGCAACCACCCTTAAATATCTAGCTCCAGAGTCGATCCCCACCCTGTGTACTCCACCCTGTGTACTCGGACCAGGACCAGACGTGTTAACCAGAACACTGAAGTAATAGGCCGTGGGAGGGAGGTATTGTGTGCCTGTTTCATTCATTTTGATTTACTGGTATAGACATGGAAAAATAAATGAAACATACACAAAATACCTAACCTCTCCAGTTATGATATTCCCACAAACGGCAGCTTATTACGAAACCCTAACACGTCTTATCCGGGTACATGGGTTGGGCCCGGAGTTTGGGGTGCATCCCTGTATACTATAAAATCATTGAATTTTGTTGGGACAAAATTTCGTGGTTTTGGTAAAAAAGACAATTTCGATGGGACTTGAGTTTGTGGATTTTGCATTTCAGGTAATTAAACAAGGGTCAAAATTAACGTTCGTTGAGATTAAAGTTTGTGGTAGAGGTGAACCGCGAAATCCACGAAATTTAATCCCCCACGAAAATTAATGATTTTACAAAATGATCTGAATCCAGGACAATCTTGATGTAATTTCAAGAAAATCCATCTCACCAACATTTCACAGCAGACTTGCCTAATGTTACTGGGAATTCATCAAATTGGCATTTGGGTGAATATTAATGCAAATTGATAGATAATAGAAAGTAAGCTTCAGGCAAATATCCTAGAACTGTAAGAGTCTAACACACCATTAATACAGTCAGCTGTAAGATGGCTTATCGAAAACTGGCTACACTCAACAATTACCATGCACTCAGGAATTTTACCAAGGGATTATTTTTGCTCAAGTTTGTGTAATTTTAATGCTTAGTGAACTAAAACAGCAAAATGCAGAAAGTTACAGCGTTATTTTGCTGAGGCTTCAAAATATGTTTGTTTCATGTAACCCGTGACAGACCCTTTGTTTTACCAAATTTTTTATGGAATTTGGAAGAAAACAATATCAATATTCTTATTTTGTAGACTATAAGGACATCAATTTAGTTGTGTGATATATAATGGAGATAAGAACTGCAGTATAAGAAATTTGGTTGTAGGTTGACACCAAAGGATGTGCCCACTCCAAAAAACAAAATCCCTACTTACCAACCCACCTTTTTTAAGTATGTTACAGGAAACAAACTTATACTTTTTAGGCAGAAAGTTACTGAACTTCTAAATAACAAATTGGCGAAAATTCAAAATTGTGAAAAAATATTATTTTACGGTAATTGAGAAGAAAATGTACTGTAGATGTCTATAATCCATATATTTGTACAGAATAATAAGACACAGTGTCTCCTCTTTGTCTAGGAATTGTATCAAGCATGTCTAAATTTGTTAGCCTACCACACAAATTATTTCCAAAATTTGATCAGATCGAATCTAGTGAACCCAGGCCCTGATAAACCAATCAATAACACAAGTCGGCTGTTGAAATGATATACCTCCCGCAAGTGCATGTACAGTAACGGTTCCGATGGCTTGGGGAAAAACTATGGTAATTACATCAGTATATAGAGGTATACTCTTATACCATAGTTTTGCACTGAGCCCTCGCTTATTAGGTGAAAATTACAGTAAAACCCCTTTGAACCATTTTCAGTAAACAGATATAGGCAAAGAATGCTGTACATACGGTATCTCATGTGCAGCTTTTTGTGACAAATATCAAGAACGGTCCTCCTTGATAGCATTTTGTAACAAATATCAAGAACGGTCCTCCTTGATAGCATTTTGTGACAAATATCAAGAACGGTCTCCCTTGATAGCATTTTGTAACAAATATCAAGAATGGTCCTCCTTGATAGCATTTTGTAACAAATATAAAGTATGGTCCTCCTTGATAGCATTTTGTAACAAATATCAAGAATGGTCCTCCTTGATAGCATTTTGTAACAAATATAAAGTATGGTCCTCCTTGATAGCATTTTGTAACAAATATCAAGAATGGTCTCCCTTGATAGCATTTGGTGACAAATATCAAGAACGGTCTCCCTTGATAGCATTTTGTAACAAATATCAAGTATGCATGGTCCTCCTTGATAGCATTTTGTAACAAATATCAAGAATGGTCCTCCTTGATAGCATTTTGTATCAAATATCAAGAATGGTCTCCCTTGATAGCATTTTGTGACAAATATCAAGAATGGTCTCCCTTGATAGCATTTTGTGACAAATATCAAGAATGGTCCTCCTTGATAGCATTTTGTAACAAATATAAAGTATGGTCCTCCTTGATAGCATTTTGTAACAAATATCAAGAATGGTCTGCCTTGATAGCATTTGGTGACAAATATCAAGAATGGTCCTCCTTGATAGCATTTGGTGACAAATATCAAGAATGGTCCTCCTTGATAGCATTTGGTGACAAATATCAAGAATGGTCTCCCTTGATAGCATTTTGTGACAAATATCAAGAGTGGTCTTCCTTGATTAGGTTTGGTCTTGCTACGTCAATAATTTGATTGTCTCCCCTTATTAGTCATAATTATTGGAAAATAATTAGTTATGGGCACTGGGGGAATGTTTGAGGTTTCAAGGGTGTTCTGAACTTCAAGAAAAAACTGTTACAGATAAACTTCTTCCATAGTTGACTTACCTAAAAGTTCATCCTGGTCATCTGTTATCACTAGTATTATGTTTGGTTTATCACTACGCTGGCCACGACTTCTCTCATCATTTTGTGGTCCATAATATTTCCTTTCCTTAAATGCCCGCCGATTTTCATATTTCCTGTCATTGTTATGACCCCATGACCTTGCGGCCTCCAAGGTCAAGGTCATATATAGTATATAACATAATCCTAATAAGAATAATTTATTTGTATGTAAATATGTCGACATTTTGAATGTCAGGGTTTATATATACAACACACACACTACACAAATATCACAGATAGCTTAGTATCCAAGGTCATCCACATTCAAGGTCACTAATATCCAAGGTCATCAATATCCAATTTAATCCACATTCAAGGTCACAAATATTCAAGGTTGTCCACATTGAATGTCACCAATATCCAAGGTCACTTATATCCAAGTTAATCCACATTGAAGGTCACAAATACCCAAGGTAATCCACATTGAAGGTCATCAATATTCAAGGATGCAACCTTAACCTGAAAAGAGAAAATATTTTCAACTTAAGCCTCAGCACATAACAATTATGATGTTTAATATTTTTCAATAAATGTTGGAATTGTTTGAATGAAATTGGATGGATGCATAGATGCAACTGATACTGCTTTATAGTGCAGATGCTCATAAACAAGCCCTATGGGATTATTAAATTTGATGTTTACAAACATTGACCGGATTGGTCTCCTGTTGCAACATTGGTTACTCAAATAAACCAATACGGTCATGATATATACTAAAATAACAAAAATAAATCATGCATGTTTAACTTTTCCAACCATGAGGCTTATTCCAAAATTTCCCGCCTTTCTTGTTATACTGGGGACACTATAGATTAAGATTGATCTAGGGCCTGGAATAGTAGTGATACATGGAAAAAGCTATAATCAAGTCAGTGATCAATGGATTTTCCATTACTGTATACTACGATTGGAATAAAACCGTCGCCACAAAATTGCGTCAACTTTATATTGAGTAGATAACAATTGTTTTCAAAACATGGCCTATAAGACATAATTGACTATGTTTACAACATGAAAGAAAATTTTCCGCACTTTGTTCCGGTAAGTTCTAAACAACCAGTAAACACGCAGGGATAATAGCAATTTTAAAATTTGCTTGCAAGCAAATAGGAAAGTGTTTTTTGTGGCATACTCTGGATGAAACGGAAATTGAACCGTCTGCATGACATTCATTGCAACAAGCTTTTATAATCAAGTGGAGAATGCGAGACAAGGTTTGCATACATGTGTGCATATAAATGAACCTTTTACTCCATAGAAACATTTAACATATAAATC
Source organism: Spisula subtruncata (assembly GCA_963678985.1). Taxonomy (NCBI): domain Eukaryota; kingdom Metazoa; phylum Mollusca; class Bivalvia; order Venerida; family Mactridae; genus Spisula; species Spisula subtruncata. The sequence continues at coordinate 8,088,413 of OY787676.1, forward strand.
TGATTGACAGTCTGCAAAATCAACTGTGTATAAACAAGTCAACTTCCGGCAATTGAAAAGCAATTAAAGGAATACATGTTGAATTATATAGAACGGCAATAAGATGAACAGTGATCATTTTTTACATGTGCTTCGGATAGCAATAAATGATACAAGTTGAATTTTATAGTACATGTAATCCAATAAGTAATACAGTGATTTGGTTTATACACTGTGAAATCAGCACATGAATGGGACAAGTAATTGATTATAGATGTATAGAGTACTTATATAGCAAAACTGTTCAATTTTGATGATTCAAGCAAGTTAAGTTTCAAATCCTAATTTTACAGACTAAAATAACCAGTCAAGATGCATTTATAGTCAACATCTTCATAGAGAAAAGGAAATACTACTTAAAATTAATTTTTGAAAGACCGGATAACTTAATTCAGACCTTCAGCTCTCAAAAATTCAATATTCAAATGTACAGTCCTTTTAAAGTCAAATGAGAATGGTTGTAAATATACTATCGTCCAGCAGGTAAACTATGTTTATCTAAGTTTAACTGGATATATCTGAGTTAACAGTATTCACCGCTATTCTTTCGAATTGGATAGTTCCCTCACTACTATTACTTATTGGATCGACAAAATAATGGACCAAAACAAAAAAATGGACCAATACAAAAAAATGGACCAATACAAAAATATGGACCACTAACATTCCCTGGTTTGGCAGGACAAATAGTCTCAACTATAAACAAATAAAACTTCAATGTATAATGGATTTGAACTTCATTGAACTTATTTATAAGTGTGTGCATATCAAAATGTTTTACAGGGAAAATCAATGTGAGTAATTTATTTAAACAGTGTATCAATATTGGCTCACTGTCAGTCTAACACTGTAACAAATTGTGATTAAAGGGAAATAAAATTATATAAAAGAACAATTTTGAAGTAATGTATTTGACACCTTGGTGTCAGTAATGTCGTTAAATATAATGAGATGAGATAAGAGTCTTACAAAAGAGCAGACATTGGGCGGAGTTGTAAAGTGGCAAGGTCCAACTCTTAAACTAAAAGAGACAGTTTGAACCTAATGATCTATGGATAAAAAATAGAGCCCCCCCCCCCCGACCATCAGTGCGTTCATTAACAAAAACGCTCGCCAACGTTCGCGAACAATACGTGAGTTCGCGTTAATGAACAATGAACAATCGCGAACGACCTTTACACATAGCTCGCCAAGCGTTGCCAAGCGAACAAAGATGGCGGATAGATAAATATTTGATTTAATTTATTATAATCTTAGCGATTTAAACATTAATTGTAGATTGTATGTGTTTTGCAATTGTGATACAGTGTGGTACCAAAGCTGAATAAATAGAACACGAAAGAAGTATTACTGAGTTCCTAATTTTCAATCTACGGCTGAAAATCTAATAGAACAAGTTAGGCTTTTAAATCGTCTATCTCCGCCATCTTGAAATTGTTTTCGGCGAACGATTATAATCGTTCAATAAATAGTTCACATGAAGAACTTATTCTCGCAGCGAACGTTTTCCTTTACATGAACGTAAGGCATGGCTCAGTGCAATAAGTAAGTTAGTAAAGACTTTATTTAATGAGTCTACACATTTGGTTTTCCAATCTTCCATGTGGGCCTCAAAGGTAATAGACTTTTTTAAGCTGTTGCGTAACCCTGCAATCCTGGTCTCGGTCATTTTGTGTGAAAGGTGAGCTTACAAAAACATCCACTAAAATACCTATTTTAGGGTGGTCATGTGACCAGAAACAAACAACAAACCTGAGTATTTGTTAAGGCCTTAAAATGGACTGATTTATGGCGGACTCACTGCTTGAGCTGACAGAAAATGATAATATGTTGAGGCTGGTGGAGGCTGGTTTAACATTCTGATAGATTAGTCTGACACACAGACAGATGAACAAATTGATTAACAAAAACTAACAGATATAGTCCCTCTAATATTTATCAATTATGACAACTCTAAAACTTGTATTATAGTATGGAGAATTTGATGTGATCCTCAACCATACATTATCCATACCTGCCAAGCTAATTAAGTCCAAAATAGGAGTGATAAAGCAAAACATGTCACATTTCATAGGAGTACTTGGCAAGTATGATATTTTAAATAGAATAAACAGTCTGAAACTGTATTACAAAGATGTTTGAGGTGTACTTTGAACACAAATTATACGATGTTGAAAAGTGTGTTCGCGGAAATTGATACATTAAATGAAAGAACCTTTTAATATATTCATACATAAAGTTTAGTATCATGTTATTCTATTTGACGTGTACTTATATAACTATTTTATCCGGTCACTGACTCTGAGATCCAAGTTCATTAACCTTTTGTAGTAAAATTAGTTTCTCTTCCCTCTGCAGGGATATAGAACCAATTAATGGCCTTTGCACAAAAACTAGTATAGCTTGACCAAAAAAAACTAAGACTCTTTGCATAATTCGTTAAAATCCGGAAAAACCTGAAGTTACTTAAACATATACCTACAATTATAGCTGGCCTGATACGGAGATAACGGCAACAGTATATAAACATACAACTGGAATAGAGCCGAGTAAAGCCAGACACACTTACTGATGAGTCTCAAGTTAATCTGGTCAAGCTATACTGTCTCAGTTGAATGCAAAAAATGGTGGCATCTAGTGTATATACAGATCACTTAGTATCTATATACAGTCCTTTCAAAGTCAAATTAGAACTGTTGTAAATATACTATTGTCCGGTAGGTAAACTACGTTTATCTAGGTTTAACTGGGTATAACTGAGTTAACAGATATTCCCACTATTCTTTCGAATGGGATGGTTCCCTCATTAGAATTACTTAAGGAATCGACTATACCAGACTTTAATTAGAGATTAATAACTGGGCGCGCTGTGGCATTGAGTGATAATATCCCCGGCGCGTCGATAATGGCTCGAGGGCTTTAGCCCGAGTGCCATTATCAAGAGCCGGGGATATTATCACTCAATGACACAGCGCGCCCAGGTATTGAACTTTTTAATACACTTGTTCCGGGGAAGGAAAGCCATGAAAGCACTTAATTTCAACTGGCCCAGTGATTATAAATATTGGAGTACATACTCCAGTCTCCAACTTATACTTGGAGCATTTCTTAGTTACAAAAACTGCTTTACTTCTTTATTACTGAATAGAAACGTATGAAATGGTGGATCATTTTCTTAGTTAGAACATTTGCTACAATTTGGTGTTGGTTTTGATGCACATTTCTAAAAAAACTGTTTTTCAAGTTGGAGTGTCTACATATTTCTAACGTAAAACCCGCATAAATAACGTCACGTCCTGCGTGCGCTCGATCGCAGGGCGATTATCAATCTTGTGATTGATAATATCCTCCGCGTTTGTGATAATATCCCCGGCGGACCGATAATACGGATTTTGTCAACGCAAAAATGTTACTATATATAGTAACAGGTGTATTAATTGTGCATACAACTACAACAGCAAACCAAATTCGATTCTGATTGAATTATTAGCATCATAAACAAGAATTATTCTCCCAGCCTTATATACCATATACTATATCAAAGAGCATTCATTCACTACCCCTGGTACATGAGTGAGCATGCATACTCAGACATAGAGGTGATTCACCTATTGTTACTGTAAGGATCTAATATGTCTGAAATCTGACATACTTGCCTGTAAAATAATCTAATGTCAATGTGACAAAATTTCAAGTTTTTGGTAAAAAGACCATTTTGATGGATTTTTTTTTGATTTTGCATTTCAGGTAATAGTTCTGAATACGAGGGCCAAAATAAGTGTTCCATGGGATAAGATTTCGTGGTTAAAGGTGAAATCCACAAAATTTAATCCCCCATGAAAATTAATGAGTTTACAGCACCCATCCTAACTGACACACTGACTTCATTTACAACAACATAAAAGAAAACCCCACTCAGTATACATTGTTATATCACATGAAAAAGACATACAAAAAAATGTTGGCATACTTCTTACAAATCTGAAATCTTCTTACAATTAAGCTCACTTTGAAAAACAACAAAACTCACCCCTTTGATGTGTGCATGTTCGTAAACAGTTAATTCTTAGGTTAATTTGAAACATACAACAGGCCTCATAAACAGAACAAGAGGGCCATGATGGCCCTATATCGCTCACCTGATTATAAATGAAGCCCTGCACAATTTAGACTAACAAAAGTAGAGCTTAAATATAGAAGCTGGTGACCCCTGGGGCGGGGTCAATTTTGACCCCAGGGGCATAATTTGAACAATCTTGGTAGGGGACCACTAGATAATGCTACATACCAAATATCAAAGCTCTAGGCATTGTAGTTTTAGAGAAGAAGATTTTTATACGTTTTCCCTATATAAGTCTATGTAAAACGGTGACCCCCGGGGCAGGGCCAATTTTGACCCCAGGGGCATAATATTAACAATCTTGGAAGGGGACCACTAGATGATGCTACATACCAAATATCAAAGCTCTAGGCATTGGACTTTTAGGGAAGAAGATTTTTATATGTTTTCCCTATATAAGTCTATGTAAAACGGTGACCCCCGGGGCGGGGCCAATTTTGACCCCAGGGGCATAATTTGAACAATCTTGGTAGGGGACCACTAGATGATGCTACATACCAAATATCAAAGCTCTAGGCATTGTAGTTTTAGGGAAGAAGATTTTTATACGTTTTCCCTATATAAGTCTATGTAAAACGGTGACCCCCGGGGCGGGGCCAATTTTGACCCCAGGGGCATAATATTAACAATCTTGGTAGGGGACCACTAGATGATGCTACATACCAAATATCAAAGCTCTAGGCATTGCAGTTTTAGAGAAGAAGATTTTTATATGTTTTCCCGATATAAGTCTATGTAAAACGGTGACCCCCGGGGCGGGGCCAATTTTGACCCCAGGGGCATAATTTGAACAATCTTGGTAGGGGACCACTAGATGATGCTACATACAAAATATCAAAGCTCTAGGCATTGTAGTTTTAGAGAAGAAGATTTTTATATGTTTTCCCTATATAAGTCTATGTAAAACTGGTGACCCCGGGGCAGGGCCAATTTTGACCCCAGGCCAGGGGCATGATATTAACAATCTTGGTAGGGGACCACTAGATGATGCTACATACCAAATATCAAAGCTCTAGGCATTGTAGTTTTAGAGAAGAAATTTTTTATATGTTTTCCCTATATAAGTCTATGTAAAACGGTGACCCCCGGGGCGGGGCCAATTTTGACCCAAGGGGCATAATTTGAACAATCTTGGCAGGGGACCACTAGATGATGCTACATACCAAATATCAAAGCTCTAGGCATTGTAGTTTTAGAGGAGAAGATTTTTATATGTTTTCCCTATATAAGTCTATGTAAAACGGTGACCCCCGGGGCGAGGCCAATTTTGACCCCAGGGCCATAATTTGAACAATTACTAAATCCCCCAATACCACGTACATCCTGGCAAAATTTCATCAAAATTGGCTAAATGGTTTCAGAGAAGATGTCGTTTGAAAGTGTGGACGGACGGACGGACATACAGACGGACGGACGGACAGACGGACGGACGACGGACGGTGAGTGATCACAATAACTCACCTTGAGCACTTTGTGCTCAGGTGAGCTAATAAAACTGAATTATCAAACTAATCCATGTAATTTCATAATATGGACAGTGCCTTAAATTTAATAGAAAATCATTATAGAAAACGCTCAGTGCGTCAGATTTCATTATAGGAATTATTGAAGATTATCTCAAATAGCAACAATTTACCGTACAGTAAAACTTTAAAAAATAATAATTTTTGGGCTAGATTATGCAGCCCATTTATTTCCCCCGTCATAGGCGGGAGAAGGTACAGTAGTACTTAGAAGCCTCAAACTGCCTTCCAACTCACAAAAAATACGCTTTTGATCTAGTATAAAAAAAAATTAAGGAATAAACTTTGTTAAGTTTGGCAAAATTTAAAGAGAATTTGCTGATGATAAATACAATATTAACAAAAATGTTGAAATTAAAATGTGAAGACATAGCAATTATGACGTCATTATGACGTTACGCATATTTTGAAGCCTGGCACTGTTGACATTGCATTTCAGCACGATACTGGAACCAGCTCCAAAACAGTGAAAATTAAACAAAATAAGATCACCAATGTTATTTGACACTGTTATTTTCACTGAAAATCACTGTAGTCCATTGAAAGCAAATAATAAATAATTTTGAAAAAACTTGCTATTTGTAACATACATATCCCAGGTGCTGTTTATGTTAAAGAATGTCATATTTACCTATGCCTCAAGTAATGCAGTTTACAAATACACTTAAGTACTGTAAAATCATTGAATTTCAATGGGACAAATTTTTGTGGTTTTGATGAAAATGACCAATTTCATCGGGGACTTTAAATTTTTATAGATAATATAACTAATACACTAAGTCATGTACTATACAAATCATAAACATGTGTGAGAATTTAATCTCGAGGTTGTGAGATCACCCACAAAATCAACAAGATTAAATCCTCCATGAATATTAACAAATTTACTGTATTCAAATCATTGGGAAAGTTCAAACCATTATATGTATAACCAGCTTCACAGCAAACATGTGTTTATATCATAATGACACATACTTGCAAAAAACATCCCAAATATTTACAATAAAAATATTGTTATAGAAGGTATGGGAACCTATTATCATACCAGACTGTTAGTTTGAAAGGTAATCAAAATGTCTATCTAAATGTCGCATCTATCACATTTGTCCAAGTTTTGCTATGATACATTTAAAGGGACTCAACTCCAGTTGGTAAATTGCAAAATTTATCAAAAAGCTCTCTTATTAAAGTCACATTTTTTTGTCTTGACCAACCTGATACATTTCTATACAAATCTGGACTAATTCGTCTAGAAGAAAAATAATCGCATAACATTGGTTTTAACTTCATTAATATTTTTAAAACATCTAAAATCTATTGCTTGAAATATATACAACATTGTGTAGCGTAGGGTGGTGTATAAATGCCGAGTAAAGCTGTGACCTTGTTAACAGACGGTAAAACATGTTCTGTAGTTTTCATCAATAGCGCCTTTGATCGTATTGAAGTTGTGAGAATACTATGTATTCATTAAACATAGTTTTGTGACTAAAACGTCTACAAAACATGATTTTATCATCGAAATGGAGTTAAGCCCCTTTAAAAGTCAAAGATATACAGTCCAAAACTCATAAATAAATAGAAGATTATTACAAGCATATACAACTATGTAAATACATTATTAGAAAAAAGTTACACCCAGCCCAATAGCATTAAGTACTAGTGATATTACACTCATGATTACACTCCAATTTGAAAACCAATGAATTACAAAAAGATAATACATCTCAATCCAAATTCATGAATTACAAAAAGTTAAGACTCTTCAACCAAAACTCAAGACTTAAACAAAGATTCTACACTCAAAGCAAAACCCATGAATTGTAAAAAGATACTAAACACTCCAATTTAAAATCATGAATTACAAAAAATAGTATACACCATAAAATTCATGAATTACAAAAAGATTATAATTTTTTTATACAATCCAATTCAAAATAATGAACTTTGTAACAAACTGATAATACACTTCATAAAGAAAATATACTCTTAATTATCCGAACTCATGAACTACAAAAAAATAAAATACACTCCAATCCAAACCCATCAATTACAAAATATTGATAAAATCCAATCTTAATTCATGAACTACAAAAAAGATAATACACTCCAATCCAAAATCATCCATTACAAAATATTGATAAAATCCAATCTAAATTCATGAACTACAAAAAGATAATTCACTCCAATCCAAAATCATCCATTACAAAATATTGATAAAATCCAATCTAAATTCATGCACTACAAAAAGATAATACACTCCAATCCAAAATCATCAATTACAAAATATTGATAAAATCCAATCTAAATTCATGAACTACAAAAAGATAATACACTCCAATCCAAAATCATCAATTACAAAATATTGATAAAATCCAATCTAAATTCATGAACTACAAAAAGATAATACACTCCAATCCAAAATCATCAATTACAAAATATTGATAAAATCCAATCTAAATTCATGAACTACAAAAAGATAATACACTCCAATCCAAAATCATCAATTACAAAATATTGATAAAATCCAATCTAAATTCATGAACTACAAAAAGATAATACACTCCAATCCAAAATCATCAATTACAAAATATTGATAAAATCCAATCTAAATTCATGAACTACAAAAAGATAATTCACTCCAATCCAAAATCATCAATTACCAAAAAGAACCAAGTTGAGAATGCGTTTTTCGTCTTCAGATAAAACTGTTAAATGTTTTAATGAAAATCCACTACATCAATTCGAATGAAAATTGAAATACACTAGATAAACTGAAACTAAACCCTTTGTTACAAACTGTATGTAGCTTTTAAATTCCTCTAGTTTAATGATGTAACTGTTTAACCAATTTTTTTAAACCAAATTACCAGTCACCCATAAACATAATTTATAACAGTCATAATGATTATATTATAATTAATTTAAAATGAAACACACTATTACAATATTACTCATTATATGTATGTTTGCTGTATCAATCTAGCCGAGCGTTTAATCGCATGTCAAGTGTAGTTTATTTAACTATTTTTTGCATCATAAAACAGACCATGCTTCAGTTCAACTCTTCATTGTATGTACTATAAACTATAGCTTACTGTAAAGTCATTAATTTTCATGGGTGATTAAATTTCGTGCATTTCATTGTTCTTCTTCAACCACGAAATCATATCCCGACGAACAATAATTTTGACCCTTGTATTTATAACCTGAAAAGCAAAATCAACGAATTTATGTCCCATCGAAATAGTCTTTTTTACCCAAACCACGAAATTTCATTCCATCGAAATTAAATGATTTTACCGTATAATATAACAGAAGGTATTGCCTTGTCATAACGAAACTATTGTTTACTTAAATAGTGGAGTTTGCTTATACAGTTGGTTTGTTTCTGAGTAAAGTTTAAAATTCAATAATGCAATATTTCATTATTTTATTAAAGTCCCAATAAGGTTTAAAATCATAGTATTTTTTATCTACAAAGAATATTGAAATATTGAGATACTAAATTATACTAAAAATGGTTTAGAAGGGACCCATATCTGACCTCAGGTCGCTGTTCCTTCTACGAGAAATAATCAACTGAAAACGCTATTTAGTATTTTGTCCTCCGTACAAAATACTCAATAGTGTTTACGTTTAAATTTTACGAACGATTCCGAAGATTTCGTCATTGATCGGAAGTATACGCACAAAACCCGGTACACCGGTATCTGCCGGTACCCTGGTGTAGGCCTATATTGTATAGTATATTGCGTGGGGTATTGTATTCTTATCACGACTGACACCTAACTGAATTGTTAGGTATAATCAAAGACCTAAATTACACAAATTGGACACTCCACTGACAATTTAGAGCAAACGCAAAATAACAGGCAGCAGAGTCAGTTATTGTGCATAAAACTATTTTTCGTCATCCAATTTTAATGGACAATGTGTCATTTTGAAGAGATATTTTTCTTCTACTATATAAAGTAGGTCAATTTTGTCTACCTCTTATAAAATACAGAAAATCAGGATTTGAATGAGGCAAATCAGATATTTTCTGATAAACTTGGAATTTACATTAATTTGATGAAAATAAGAGTAGGTCTGGCTCTTCGGGGTCTATTGTTTTATTAATTGAATTATTTCAATAAGTGGGGTATCATTTTAAAGCTGAATAATACATCTATTGCATAGAATGATTAGTTTTTTATCAGTATATTAGAACATGAGATATGATATAAGGTATTAAAACAGACGAGATTTCGCAAGATTTCAGAAGACCTGCCACGAGATATCGTGAGACTTGGCACAGGTTTTCAATCTTTGTAATTTAGGTCTTTGGTATAATCCAATTAAAGGATTAGTGTAGAAGTGTGAATGAATATATAGCATATATATAATCATGGAATTATATAGACAAGCACATAAACTCCATGATATATAACATATTGCTGGCTTAGAATGAGAAGGTCGTAAGTGCCACATTTAGAGTAGATAGATAGATTTTCTTATTTTCTCAAAATATGATTTTGTATATACGATCTTTTCATTCTAAGGACAAACAAAAACATCTAGTTTTTTTATATTTTATTACAGATTATGTTGTATCAGATAATAAACAAAATGTAGCTAGCTACAATTAAATACATATGCATAGGAAAATTTGAGGGCGTTTGGACATAACATATACTTTAATTTTCCATTCATATGATCATGTTTGTGCGTTTTATATTGATATTAAAAGAAAAGGCCACCTCTTTGACCTTCATAATGATTGACACGTGTTTATGAAAATTAAATAACTCACAACATTCGTGTATACATATTGAACATGCAGATTTACATACTTACAAGTAAACAATTATTATCTTATTGTAGATTATACTGTACATGAAAATATAAACCTAATAATTATCGGAGAAATTAATACATCTGCACACAGCCATTCGCACTATCTATATTGCATACGCATAGTTAATTCCCCGCCTCTGGCATGTTTCAATTATACAACATGATTAATGTCAATATACAAGGCAATATACAACATGATTAGGGCTACTATATACGATACCGGAAGGTACTGGTATATACCGGGTTATAGTGTGTGCCCTACGTTATCAATAGGTGTGCTATCCATCTATTGGTTATAAGAAACTGGCGAAAAATTATCGGTAGTCTCCGGAAAGTGACGGAGATGCTGTTAAATGCCGTATTTGTAAACAAACCGGGCTCGTTATGCCAATCTTCATTGGAAGATTATTTCACATATATGACAGTAAGAGCGTGTTTTAATAGCTTGATGTGTTAATTATTTATCAGTCTTCAAATCAGTAACAAAGATTTGTGTTTTCTATCTATAGAAAATATGTCGTTCCGGAACCTTATTGTGGCTTTAAAGTAATGTTTTATTTTTATAACTTTATATTGCAGTGATGCACCAGTTGACCAAACCTGGTTGAGTTTTTCCTAGGGAGTGAAATTGATTAACGCAGTCCCAAACTACAGTAAAACTTGTGTCAAAAACCACCAGCAAACAAAAACCACTGTTAGAAACATGTCTGCTGAAATACCACCAATTTAGCACAGATTATTAAAAACAACATGTTAATGGTTAACCTTAATAAGACCACAAGTGTATATTATGTATACATATTATTTCTATGAGACTTGTGGTGATCATCATTTGACTTGACAAGGTTCACTTATGTACCCGGATTATAATATAAAGATGTTGATATTTTTTCCTATTATATGTTTAGGATTCAGGTTAACATACCTTGTCAAGGTACACAGGTTGACTTCTCCACATGTGGATCGAACCCTAGTCCTCTAGAGAACATGTCCAGCATGCAGTCACACTGTCAGACCTAACTGTCACTTTCAGTGAGATACCAAGTTAAGTTTTTTCAGACATGGGTCGATCCTTTCTTAACTGTCAGTTTAGGAGAGGTACCAAGTTAAAAAACATTTTCAAACAAGAGTCGATCCTTTCAGCTGAAGTATATTTATTTTAGGTATAGTCGATTCAAAGATGTCTGTCAAAACCGCCATAATATTTTCTTTCTGAATAGCTAATTGCAGCAAGTATAATCACTACGCTATAGGACCATTAGCTTTTTAATCATTTAAGGGTATTATTGATGGTTAAATTTAATCCTAACATACATTTAATAGTCGACCGGGGTGAATGTTTGTTTACGCGGTTGTGACAGAGATCTTTGAATCAACTATACATATTCAAGGATTGTTTTGTTGTTGTTGTTTAGTATCATATTTAATTCAGGTATAATGAACCAATTTGAGTACCAACATACTGAATGACTATACAAACTATACCTCGTTTATATGATCTACTGTAAAACAACCTAATGTCAAAGTTACAAAATTTTGTGGATTTTTTTATGAAAAAGACCTTTAGAGGTAAGTAATTTCAAGGATTTCAGATTTCAGATTTCATTAAAGATGTCAGGGTTGAAATTTATACAAACATCATGTATCTCTCAAACAGTTATAATAATTGTTTTATAATATCATGTTGACAAATGCAAATAAACTTCCCAAAAACCTGACTATAAACAGTCAAGTAAGTAATAATTTGGCATCCGCAAACCCCTTGAAATCAAATCCCCTGCGAATATTAATGATTTTACAGTATGTACAAACAGAAGGATGAAATAGGATACCCACTCTCATTATGAAGTCTGATGTAAACTATGATATAGGTAGGTTTTTGTCTGTTGTAATAAAACAGTGATACTGAGTCTGCACCATGTGTTTACTGTTAGTTGTTTATGTAGTGATGCTGTCATTGGGTGCATTCACTGTAACAAAACACAAAAATTTATGGTCCTTAAAATTATACATAATGTGTTCACATGCAGCATCTGAAACCAGTGAAAGGCTAAATTATAAATTATCAACATGCAGTCTAAATTTTAAGGCCACAATTAGTAAGGAATTGTTGAACTTTCAAATAGCTCCATGTTGCATACCAGTATTGGCTTAGTTTTTAAGCCAAAAAGATTTGTTATCAGAGACACTGTAAATTCCCAAGAATTACTCAGATTAACTCAAGTTTATTAGCAAATCGGCTTTTATTTACTCAAATAATGGTGCACAAATTTCCCCCATCATGATTAACCCCATATTTATTTATTGTGTACTAAATTAAAAGTTATTTTTATATATTACAAATAAAGCACTATACCCCCGTTTTGTCAAATTATGGAGGCTTCAATTATAAGATGAAGTGATTACCATAAATGACTTGCATCAAACTACACATCAACCATTTATAATCATTCTACAGTTGTAGTAAAAAAAATATCTTCAGTTGAAGTAAATTACTGACAATTGGTGTAGAGGCTTATTATAGAAAGATATATTATATAAGATTTATACGAATGAACTTAACATTGGCAAATTATGACAAAATGAATTAATAAATTTACTACTTTTATTACTTAAAATTTATATTTTTGAGGCCAGACACAGTTAATTTCATGAATTATATTCATATATGCCAGGCCCCGATCTCCCGAAGCATCTCAAGCAGAAATCTCATCTCAAATTGAGATATCGCAAAATCAGTCTGAATTTGTAATAAATCTGAAATTAAACTCATTAATAAAAACCAATGGAATTAACAAAGAATAGCATTTGCTGTTTTTGAAACTAATTTTAAGTCCATCCTCTCTTGGAAATTATCCAAACGTAAATGGCAATATTTGAGATGAGATTTTTCTTAAAATTGAGATGTTTCGGGAGATTGGGGCCAGATCTCCTGCATCATTCATGAATCTGCTGAGACTTTACTCCTGCATGTTCTGAGGCAAAGTGATCAAATCTCATGCATTTCTTCGTACAATGAAAATAGGAGTAACTCCAATTTAATAGGAGTACTTCACAGGTACATGTAAACACAACATTAATGCTCAAAACAAACTAACATTTAAAAAAAAAATTTGCACTTAAAAATGTTTTTCTATCATTTGGCTAATTGACCTATTTTTAGACTCGAGATGACCCACTTTTAAATTCCATAAAGCTGTTTTAGACTAAGCACATTGTACTGTCTATATATCTTCCATAAAAACACATTTATGTCCTGTTGAATCGACTTTTAATACAAAAATAACATGCCATAGCTTCTTGCTTTAGTTTTCTATGAAAAAAATATATCAAACTTAAAGTTCTTAATGGCTATTATAACTGAACTAAATTTAACCCTCCGTCATGAATGATAAATGTGCCTAAAATTTCAATAATTTAACATTTTGAATGAAAAGTAAGAACAAGTACACACTGTATATAAAAGTGTTTTGTTTTGAAATCACTCAATCTTGATAAATTTAAAATTATTTGTGGCGGAATAACTACAAATCAATGTTTTAGAGCAAAACTCAGACATCTTGCCTCAAGCTATGACACTGATACGTTAGATTAACGCTAATCACACCAAAAAAATAAATCACTATTAAAATAGGAATTGGATTTCAATTTAGTGATTATCGTTAAATTTATAGATTTTCAAACATTCAAGTTTTTGATAAATGTCTCATTAATGCTATTGATTCAACTTGATTGTGTAATCAATATAGTGAAATTTGTAAAACTCTACTAGATTTAATGATTAACAACACATTTACATTCTACATAGTTTTAACAAATTAAAAACCTAAATTTCCGCTATGGAGGAATTTTCAAATAATAAAGAGATCTGAACTTGATCCTAAACTTTATACATGCATATATTTTAATTTCCTGGAGTAAATCATGCAATAAAGGTCCCTAAGGTTGGATTAGTTAGTTTTTACACATTGAGCCAAAATCTGAGGGGACATTACTCACACATGATACCTTCAAGTCAAGCTCTAAACTCTAAATTTGTTATAAATGTAAAACAAGATGGCCCAAAGGACCCTTGGTCGCTCACCTGTCTTAGAATGCACCTTATGTCATAGAACTACTAACAGATATGTGTCTTGAATATTGGATCAAAACTGAGTCATACAGTAAATGCATACAAGTTTATTCTGAGATTTGACTAAGTTGACCTAGTTTTTGACCCACCATGACCCAGTTTGAACATTGTCCTAGATATCAGTAGGACAAACATTCTGACCAAGTTTCATGAAGACTGAATCAAAACTGTGACCCTTACAGGAGTAAACACAATGTTTTTATAAGATTTGACCTAGTCACCCAGTTTTTGACCCCATTTGACCTAGTTTTGTTCTTAATCTAGATTTTATGGAGAACAACATTCTGACCGAGTTTCATGAAGATTGCATCCAAAATGTTGCCTCTAGAGTGAACACAAACAAATGGTTGCCAGAAGGTGGACAGACGGACAGTGGACCAAGAATGATCTCAAAAGCCGACCTTTTCACTATGTGATAGGTGAGCTAAAACACCATTCGAAGATTTCAGAGTAATCTGAAGTTGTATACGGACCAATGTAGATTGTACCAGACAGCAGATAGAACAGTATGTTGCATTGTAAAACACATGATACTGTAAAATCTAATTTTCATGGGGGATTAAATTTCATGGATTTCATGGTTAATCTTCTACCACAAATTTTAATCCCATCGAGCAATAACTCTAACCCTTGTATTTATTACCTAAAATGCAAAATCCACAAATTAACGTCCCATCGAAATGGTCTTTTTTACCAAAACCACGAAATTTCGTTCCATTGAAATGAAATGATTTTACAGTGAGTAGATCTCTACCAGGAAACATTACAGTATGTGAAACAATAAAACATTGACAGACAAACACTTTCTACAACGTTAAATGCATATCATAGGCTTAACAAGTACTCTCCTGAGGCAATATAATACCAACATAAGTCAATGAGAAAAGCACAACATTCTCTTATTTTTTCTGTTCAAATGTACAAAAATAAAAATAAGTTGGATTTTATGATTCTAGATGCCTTGGTTTGTCTTATACTGTAAATTGTGAAATTTTCACGGGATGCAATTACAAGAACACAAATATTGGCTTACACAGCATATAGTAAATATGTCAATCACAAAATTTAAAACAACAGTAAGTGTTTTGTTCTTCGACTAATTTCAATGAACATCTTTGACTATTGATGAAAACTACCGAACATGTTTTACCGTCTGAAAAGGTAAAAATGTCATGTCGTTTTGACAGAAACCAATACATTTTTTACTATATATATGTAATAGATACCTGGATAGTGGTGGAGTCAATTTTGGGCAAAAACTGACTTTAAACAAAACTTTTTCCAAGAAATTGCAAAATATTAGTAAACAAGAGCCACCACAGACGGGTGATGCTCTGCCTTTGGTGTAAGAAGTAACCAAAAAAATGCCCAAACAAGGAATGTACACATGGGCAAGGCACATATTATTAAATGGAATTTTACTTGTATTGGATTGTATCTTATAACTTATTAGACAAGTATTAAGTATGAAAAAAATGAAGGGGAATAACTCCAAAAATATGCAATGGAGAGTTAACTTATGGTTCTTGTGCACTGTGCTTCTCATCAATTAGATCTAGTCACCTAAGAAGTTTCAAATTGATACCAGTCCTGTTAAACTGTATGAGTTATGGCCTGGACAAGTATGAAAAAACGCAAAGGGGAATAACTCCAAAAATATGCAATGAAGAGGCATGGTTCTTGTACACTGCACTCCCTCTTAATGAGACGCATTCACATATGATGTTTCAAATTGATATGTCTTATACTGTTCAAATTATGGCCCGCACAAAAGTGTGACGGATGGACAGACAGACAGACGGACAGATGGATGGACGGAAGGACAGACGGAAGGACAGACGGAAGGACGGACAAAGCCGCAAGAAATATATTCACATTGTGCAAATTGTCCAATTTACAATACAGTATATTGCTTTTGTGCACCAAACTTTATCATTTTTGCATTATGTTGGTGCAATTCTTGCATATGCTTTCATAATAAAGTAGCTTTTGTTGAAAGGCAAGTCGTTAAGTAAACCATCAAACCAAAGACAAACGCTGCATAATTATATAATATCGGTTGCACCCTATAAACAGGTGTGATTTGTTTGAACGTTGCACCCAATAAATGGGTGCGATTTGTTTGAACGTTGCTTTGTATCACTACAAACAAACAAACAACAGATGATTTGTTATATGGATGTCTAAATAAACCACACATAGTTATTAAATCAAACATTGTCAGGGGTGTAGCCAGCAATATGAGTATAAAGATTCAATAAGTTATACTAATGAGGGAACTATCCCATTGGAAAGAATAGCAGTGAATACCGTTAACTCAGGTATACCAAGTTTTAAGCTAGATAAACAAGTTTATCAGCTGGACAATAGTATATTTACAACCGTTCTCGTTTGACCTTGTAAACACTGTATGAAGATGTGTAACAATATTAATATGAAAAGTCAAAATATAAATATGGCCAAAATGGTTGTAAAAAACTTCTACCATCATGTAAACCCCGACCGAAACAACAAACTTCAAGGCTTGTGTGCGTAATATCAGTACAAGCCTTCAGGCCCCGATCTCATGAAACATCTCAATTTGAGTTCAATCTCATCTCAAATATTGGCCTGTGTCTTTGAGTTAATTGTCATAGGAGGCTGGATTCATTAAAATTGGTATCACAAGAAAGAAAACACTATTCTGAATTTATTACAGTAAAATACAATGATTTTTAACTTAAGATTTTCCTCAAATCCAGGCTCTTATTTGGACAAAATCTCAACTTGAGATGAGATTTCTACTTCAAATGCTTCATGAAATCGGGGCCAGACTACACCCCTGATTGTCTTACACTTTGTATGAACTAAATATGCATCCAGGATAAGTTGGACCACATTAATTGCGTAATAAATGAGTCACATTGATAGTTACATACATGTACCACTTTAGGCCGAGTATCAAAGTTTGAGTACATATTTATATATCAACACTTTCTTCCCTCAGATAACTATATTGTTGATAACGAAAAAAGAAAAAGAAAAAAAAAGTAAAATTTATACGGTATATTTTTTTCTTTTTTAAAGAAAGATATAAATTCTATACAACCTTTTTTTCATTATAGTCTTTATCAATGATACAGTTACCTATGTTTCATCCATGCACACATATTTGTAAAACATGATGTGGATAATGGCAAACCATCAAAATGTTACATTGCCAGCTGTAATACGGTACATGAAAAATTAGTTTTCTCCGAGGCGTAACTTTATTCTTTTTCATCGCCCAGCCAAGTAACTGTACAATATAACAGTGATAGAATACGGGATAAGATATTATTGATCTTACTTGACTTAAGAATAAGGACAACCAATCAGATCATGCTATAATAAACTCTTGATCAGTAACAGGCAATATGATTGGCTATTTATATCCATGTCCTCAAATTGACGAGGCATTATATCAAATGTTAATTAATTTCTCTAATATATGACTGCAATATTAGTGTCAAAAGTTTGCCTTTATTAAGCTTAATCATCATCCCCCCCCCTTTTCTCAATAAATTTGTTTTAAAAAACTTAGGGAGGGAAACGCACAGCTGGGAAAGATAAAGTCAAAATTGGCAAAACTTGAAATTGATCAAAAATAAAAGTTCAAACATTATATAATTTTGGAGAATTTATTACCTGCATAATTCAACAGTAATAGGCAAAAATTATAAAAGTTCAGTTCATTATATTAGATTCGTCAAATCATTCACAAATTTATAGACGAATACCGATATTTGAGTCGTAAATATATCAAATGATCAGATAACTGGCACAAACTGCATTAGTTTAAGTGAATTTAAATCGCTAGGAGTGCTTATCTGATGTAATAAAACCAAATAAATAAATACATAATAATTTCAGACGAAAAATTATGTAATTTCTAGATGAAACGATATTCTGTCACAGCATTTTAATAAGTTTGACTTTATTCACTTTTCAATACAATGTAAAAATAACTGGAAATGTTAGAAAGAGTAGAGATTTTTGTTCAAATTTTCAATTTTTGTTGAAAAAGCTGCCTTCCCTGAATGATTTTTCATTGTTTTTTAATGGATTATTAACGACTAATTAATGTGATTATGTAAGTTGGCATCAATCGTAATTTACCATAATTTTCTTTTTTTTAAAAAGTTTTAAGTGTATTTTCAGGATTGTAGATTTTATGAAAATTCAACATAAATTTTACATTCTATTTTACAAATTATGATTAACTGGTGGATGAGTTATAAATAGACCACGAGAAAAGATTATTCATCAGTACCATTGTAGCCTTGTCATCATGGGACTCATAAATATGAACATTTGTCCCCAGACTTTCTTAATAAAATTTGAAATATCGGCTCATACCAATAATATACTGTAAGTCTATCAGAAAGCTGCAAAAATGCCTATTAATTGAGTCTACAATAAAACAGTTAATATGAAAAAATGTGCCGCATACATTGGGGATTCAATCAATGCCAATGGGTGCCAGAAATAACATAAATGGTGATGTAACATGTTAGGAAAAATTTTGGTAAATAAAGTGAAAACCCAAGTTGTTACAATGTCAAAGAAAGTGATTTATCCCATAACCAGCTGCGCGGAAGTGCATTAAAGCCATGCCGGAAATATCGTAATGCACTCCCAGCCCATTCATTAAACATTTAAATTAGCTTGCGTTGATTGGTTGGTTGGTTCATGGTGATGTAACGTAAGCCAATCCGTGCCTTGAATAGAGCCGTGACGTCAGTATAATACAAATGTCGTCATGACGTTGCACGAATTGTAACGCTAAATTTTGAATAGAACCCATGTAGGGTACATCAGCGTTTTGATCGTTCTCTAAGGTTATGTGATACATTCGTGCTAATCACATACAAGTTTTATTAAACTCATCAACAAAAACAATATTGTTTTGTACACTCGTTTATGAAACTTGTATGAATTGAGCACTCGTGCAAGATCCTCTATGAATATTAATCGAAACTACTTCACAACGTGGTGCGACAATACAGACTTTGATTTTTTGGCGCGTAACATCATGTGACATCATCACGTATAACGTGATGTTATTGATGGGACGTTATGATCATTTATACATAAATTTGGTATGAACTTTTATATTTTGATATTATATTGTGGTCTATGGAAAATTTAATCGTTAAACAATTAATGATAAATTATGAGCGAAAAAAGTTAAATGACTATTTGTTTTATTAATAACTATTCACTGCAAGATTCCTACACACAGAATTCAGTCGATTAGGGCTGACTAAATTTGAATGGGCTAAAACCTCGCCAGTACGGGATATTGGTATGGCGATTAATTAACATCGGCCCGCTATGCCAGCCGTTGAATCCCCTAATAAATAACAATAAAATTGTCTTCATTAAATAACACATATTAACAATCATTAATTTTGCGTCAAACAGTTACAAAATTAACAGGCAAAAAAAAATACTGAGAATGTAAAACAAGTCTTTTCATACCCGACTATTGTTCAGTCCTCCAAACAAACGATATTTCACAACTTATTCCAACTTCCAACAAGTAATATAAATTCCGTCTGCTTATACATTTGTACATATCACATACTCCAACAACACTGAAACATATTTTCCAATCAAGATTCCCTCACTCACAGTATCCTATCCCCCAGTCTAATGTCTGACTGAGACTCATCTACTCTAGAGCATGCTATATTTTTTTACCAGCAAAATTTCTCGACAAAAGTTCTCAAGAAAGTCCAACTTGAAACTAATCCGGTGCAAACAATGTCTAATACTCATTTACTCTTGAGCATGTTATATTTTTTTACCAGCAAAAGTTCTCGACAAAAGATCTCAAGGAAAGTCCTACTTGAAACTAATGTGGTGCAGACACTATAAAATTATGCTTAAAGCATTATAGATTTTTATGAACTAGAACACCCTCTGGTTTCCAGATAAGGTTATCAATAAATACAATAAGTCTATCAAGAAAATTATTTAATAATTCATAAAACGACAGTTCATACTTAGCTAGGCCATGTTAAATAAATTGTTTAATTATATATAGTTCCCAATTATTTATGTTAACAGATAAACTTTTCCTTTCACAAGGTTCCCACATGTGAATGAATCACGTTCAAAACTCCACATGTGAAGGAATCAGGTTCAAAACTCCACATGTGGAGAAATCAGGTTCAAAACTCCACATGTGGAGAAATCATGTTCAAAGCTCCACATATGGAGAAATCATGTTCAAAGCTCCACATATGAATGAATCACATTCAAAACTCCATATGTGGAGGAAAATCCACAATATAGTTAAATTTTCATGTAAAGAACCAGGAAATACAAACCAAGCCTACTAACTGAGCAACAGAGGAAGCATTTTATATGAAAAACATTTTTTTCCTATTTCTGGCCTTTGCAGAGAAATAACTTAAAAGCTAAAATGCAGGCCATTATAATTATCCTCCTATGCCTTGTAAGCCCTCCTTAGGAAAAATACACACAATTAACATTTCCTACCAAATAAATATATTTTAAATTACCAATTCACAAACTTCTTAAAATTTGACATCAGCATCCTATTTGCATTTATAAACTAATTCAAGCCGTTCATTTCAGCAGCATCTAGTCTGAAGTTTTTAAAGTCCAAATAGGTTTGCTGAATTTCGCAATTGTCAGCAGGAAATGGAATAATAAGAAGAGTGATAAAAGGGTCCAATGTCAACTTAGCCACTCATACTCTGGGTCCTTGGCCGCTCACCTATCATTGTGTGTGCTACAGTCAATTCAATAAGTAATTCATTTTGAACAGACTGTATAGCTTGGCTATTTTGACCTGAGCCTGACCTTTATGCAAGAATATACATGGGCGTAGGAGCAGGGGGGGCCAGGCCCCCCCAATGTCTGGACCGGGGGGGCCAACATATCTTTTGGCCCCCCCAATAATTCAGACCAAAAATTATAATTTACGACCTAATATATCTCGTTATAGGCAATTTGCCTTCAGTTCTTGGTTAAAACGTATCAAATTTTTTTTTGCTCGCTTCGCTCGCATAATAACTTCCTTATATTCAAATACCTATTCACCCATTGTTTGCAATAATACACTTTTGCCATAAATTGTACTCTCTTAATGTCCCCCAACCCTCCTATATGACTTTGGGACGTTGCCAATTACAATATACATAAAGCCTTTGAAACAAACGTTTTCACCTTTAAAATTTAAATTTGATGCAAAAATTTAATTGTGTTTTTGTAAGAAGTTAAATTCCCTGCATTGAATGCAAAATAAGGTATATCAGAACGCCTAAAATGCACTAGATTTATCGATAGTTTAGAAAAATTTCAGGAGGGCTATGCCCCCGGACCCGTGTATACTTGAACGGATTAACTTCCAGTTAATACGTAATTACTTAATCAAATGACCACAGAACCCTAAACTCACAGTTAGTATATAGATATAGGAGTGTTTTGGACGTTTAAGAGTACAGTATGCGTCTAGAATAGTATTGCCCAAATATTGCGTGTTGACCAATTGACATAAGAAAGTTATATAGTTTGCGAGCGTAGCGATCAAAAAATTTTTTTTACCCCAAGTTGCCAGATGTTTGGCCCCCCCAATGTTGAAGACGCTCCTACGCCCATGATATATTACAAGGTTCTTGCCTTGAATATATCAATTTCCGCAAGCAAATTGTGCACTATCGGTGTTTCATATTTGTGTTTGTATTACATCTCGAGTGTCTTCGTGATAC